>AWOL01S0057292.1:18551-39561 GCA_000715115.1 Nicotiana otophora
AGGTAGATTCCGGATGGTAAACGGATCGAGTTTGGGCTTGGAGGAATGATAGGGCTGCTGTCATCTGGTGTAACCGCACCTGCAAAGTTTTGGACGCAGGTGCGGAGCCGCAAAAGTGGCCAGGAAGCTCGCAGGAGCGATGTTGGGCGAGCTGGGCAGGAGCGCAGGTGCGAGGGAATGTCGCACCTGCGAAGGCGCAGATACAGAAGGAAAGGCGCAGAAGAGAATATTTGCCGCACCTGCGGAACCGCACAAATGGCCAAGTGACAGTAGGTGCGAGAAGTCGCTGGGCAGAAGGGTTCTTTTAGAACGGGATTTAGCCCATTTGCTTTCATTTTCTCTTAGTTTGGGCAATTTTTGGAGAGCTTCAAAGGGGGATTTTCACCAAGAAATACGAGGTAAGTAATTTTCACATATTGTGAGTTAAGTACATGGTTTATACATGAATTTAGTCATGAAAATTTATAGAAATTTAGGATTTTGGTAAAAAACCTAGAAATGGGTATTTTTAAANAATTTTGGTAAAAAACCTAGAAAAATTTTGACCACGAATTTGGGCATGGAATTGGAAATGAATTATATATTTGTGTTCGTGAGGTCATGGGTAATAGTTATCTTCAAAAAAATTCGGAATCCGGACACGTGGGCCCGAGGGTGATATTATCGACTTTTCGAGCGAAGTTGGGAATTATTGTAAATTGAATTATAATGAGTATTAGAGTATATATTTATGGATTTGCACCTTTATAGACTAGTTTTGGAGCGTTGGACACCGAATTGAGTCGTTTGAAAGGCTTGGGAGTCGGCTATGGAACTTCAGAGCGAGGTAAGCCTCCTTTCTAACCTTGTAAGAGGGAATTAACCCCATAGGTGAAATAATTCAATATGTGACGAGAGTCCGTGCGTAGCTACTATATGTTTATGTCCGGGTAGTCTAGGACCCAGATCATGGTAGAATTGTGAAGCTTGCATTCTACTTGTTAATTTAAATTGCTTAAATCATATCGAAACTTGGTAAAGGAACTTTAAAAGGTTAAACTCTATTCTTCTTAACCGTAAATGAGAATTTGTATTTCTTGAATAGTTGCCTTAATAAATCTTGAGTTTGGTTGTTTTAAGTTGTATTTTCTCTTTTATGGAGCGAGCCGAACACCTCGGCAAGTTAAATAGATGCATCTATAGTTTGTGTCGTTCGACCCTCGACAGTGCACAATTTAAATATTTATATTGGATCGGGTCGTATGACCTCGGTATGATTTGCACATGATATATTTTTGAAATTGATAATAATTGATATTGTTTTCATTGGCCCGAGATAAAAAAATATTAAATGACGAAAATAAATTTGAAAATTTCTTATGAACAAAAGAATTGTTTACTTATTTCATGATATTGAGCTTACAGCCGTTCTACGTAATCCATGCTTAATTATATCATTAACATTTTATTTATAGCCCATAGTAAGTGTCGAAGTCGACCCCTCGTCATCTTCGAGGTTAGGCGGGATACTCACTTGGTGCGCGTTGATTTATGTACTCATACTACACTTGCTGCATATATGTCTAATGGCCTTGTGGGCGCAGAGACGCGATTATTGCGGGGACTTAGGTAAGCTACATTCCACGTTATGAGTCCACGGCCAGCAGAGTCTCTTTCAGAGTATTTATATTTCTCCTGTCCGAATTTGTATTCCGGACAGATGTTGTATTTTATTTTATATTCCTAGTTGAGGCTCATGCACTTGTGACACCGGGTTTTGGGGAGATTATGGGTTGTACTGTATTGAAATTGTTGGAAAATATTATTATTTACAATGTAGACTTGCATGACAGTGGTGTCCGACGCCATCACCACCCTAATGGATTTTGGGCCGTGACAGAAATATATGCACTAACCTCTCTTATGATTTCTTCAGTAATCATTAAATTATAGGAATCCAAGCCAATAAATTAGCAAACACATATAGCTTTTAGTGACTTCCTCATTAAGTTTGCGATATAATCATTTTTCGGTGGTAAATAAATATAGTATTTCATTTTTACTTTGCAAAGTATATTTGAAGCTACTCAGCTAAAATCTTAAACTCCTCTTCAATCTTTATTATAAAATATGTTATCATCTTTTAATATCTCTAACTAATATTGAGTTAGTGTTATTGTTCAAGTGATACGAATCTAAGTACGGAATTGAAGAAATTAAAGAGAAGATAGAAATTGAGAATAGACCCAAAAGAGAATTATTTATCAGACAATTGAAATAATCAATTACCCATCAAATTATAATTCTTAGTAGACCTAAACTATAGTATTACCCTCAAGAGGAATGAAATTGCTCTTGTGAATACACCTTGCAAGAGTTTTAATCAATAAGTTGGAAACACATGCTCCTCACAATTCTTCAATATTCAACGATAAGCTAAACTAGAAATGACCTCATCATATATTATTTATACTAGGTCCAAATAAGGTAAGAAAGACATAAGTACCCCTAATAGGTCTAACTACTATGCCCACAATGAAAATCTTTTAACACAAGTCTCCAATCATATGCAAGCATGGCCTAGGTCAACATGCTTGCATCAAAGTCATCAAGGGGACACACATGTGCGCCTATCACCATCCATGTAGACATGGCCTTCCACGTGGGCATATGGGGCGTAGGCTACAGATTCATCCATGTAGCCTACGTGGTCTCCGTGCTCCTCCAAGACCTCCACCCTCAACACATTGTATGCCTTCAAGGGCCTTCCACCATTATCTTCCAATGCTTCCAATTCTTGGTGAAAAGGTGCAAATCCTTTAGTTCCTTGGATTGAGATATTATGAATGACCTAGATGCCATTGATGTTCCTTGAGGTGTATCATTCTCTCCTTTTTGAGAAGCATTTGTCCTCAAATGCGAATCATCATCATTTCCTACAACACAAGGAAGCAAGTCACTAATATTGAAAATATTATGAACTTGATACTTACTTGGCTAGTCTATCTTGTAGGCATTGTCATTGATCTTCTCCAACACTTGGTAAGGGCCTTATCCTCTCGGCAGAATCATTCCTTTGCTTTTTCTTGGAAATCTATCCTTTATTAAGTGTACCCACACCCAATCATCGGGTTGAAGGATCACTTTCTTCCTTCCCTTATTTTGTTTACTCTCTACTTGTTGATATTTCTCCTTAAGTTGTGCCTTGACCCTTGGATAAATCTTCTTCATAGTATCAACTCTCTTCTGTGCATCTAAATCAGCAACATCATCTTGGAAAAGAGGAGTAAAATCAAAAGGAGTCCAAGGGTTAAAACCATAGACAATATCAAAAGGGTTCATGGAAGTAGAAGAATGCAAAGATCCATTATAAGTGAATTCAACCATAGGCAACTGTTCTTCCCAAGAAGTATACTTCCCTTTCACTATATCCCTCAACATATTTCTTCGTGATCTATTGACTACCTCGGTTTGACCATCCATTTGGTGATGACAAGAAGTAGAAAACAACAAATGAGTACCCAATCTACCCCACAAACGCCTCCAAAAGTGACTCAATAATCTAGAATTTCTATCACTCACTATGGTTCTTGGTACACCATGCAACTTAAGCACATTCTTAACAAATAAAGTAGCAACATGACTAGCATTATCACTCTTGTGGCAAGGAATAAAATGTACCATCTTAGAAAACCTATCTTCCACCAAAGATGTTATCTCTATCCCTTCTAGTCCTAGGCAACCCTAGCACAAAATTCATAGAAATGTCTATCCAAGGTGCACTAGAGATGGGCAAAGGTGTATACAATCCATGGGAGTATGTCTTAGATTTAGCACTTAGACACTTAAGGCATTGACTACAAATATTCTCTACATCATGCTTCATCTTAGGCCAATAGAAATTCTCTTTCAAAATGTGTAAGGTCTTTGCTACTCCAAAAATGACCCATAAGACCTCCACTATGCACCTCCCTAACAAATAACTCTCTCCAAAATAACCTTGGCACACACAATATATTTCCTCTAAACAAGAACCCATCAAACATATGAAACCTCATCAACCTTTCATCTTCCAATTCACTAGGTCTCCTAAATTGTTCCACTTGATCACACCTAGCATAGGCTTCCTTAAAGTCATCATCTAGTGGGTACATTACTTTCATACACTCAAAACCCATCAATCTAGAGGTAAGGGTATTCATCAAAGAATATCTCCTAGACAAAGCATCAGTAACCACATTATCTTTCCCTTGCTTATAGTGGATAACATACAGAAAGGTCTTTATGAATTTCACCCACTTAGCATGCCTCTTGTTAAACTTACCTTGGCTCTTAATATGTTTAAGAGATCCATGGTCAGTTTTAATCACAAACTCCTTAGGCCAAAGATAGTGTTGCCAATTGGTCAAAGCTATTGCTAGAGAAAATAACTTCTTATCATATGTGGAATAGTTCAAGCTAGCTCCCTTCAAAATCTCACTAAAGTATGCTATAGATTTTTGATGTGCATGAATACGACTCATATTCCTAATCCACTAGCATCACATTCAATCTCAAAGGTCTTGTCAAAATTAGGAAGTTGCAAAAGAGGTGCAGAACTAAGCTTCTCCTTCAAAAGCCTAAAAGATTCCTTTTGGTTCTCTCCCCAATAGAATGGTTTGTCTTTCCTAATCACCTCGGTCAATGGACTAGCTATGGTACTAAAACCCTTAACAAATCTCCTATATAAACTAGCTAGACCATGAAAACTCCTAATGTTACTAATTCTCTTAGGTGTTTGCAAATTTCTAATCGCCTTAACCTTACTCTCAACTACTTCCACACCATGAGCACCCACCACAAATCCCAAGAAAACAACCTTATCAATAAAAAAAATATATATTTCTTAATATTAGCATATAGTTGCTCACGTCTCAACAAATCAAAGGTTTGAATCAAATGGTACGCATGATCATCAAAGTAGACAATAACAAACTTGTTAATGAACGGTTTAAGTACATGATTCATAAGCCTCGTAAAAGTACTTGGGGGCATTTGTCAAACCAAATAGCATAACGATCCATTCATATAGACCATACTTAGTTTTGAATGCCATTTTCCATTCATCTCCCGGTTTCATCCTAATTTGATGGTAACCACTCCTCAGATCAATTTTAGAAAATATGCATGCACCACTAAGCTCATCCAATTTATCATCTAAGCGAGAATAGGGTGGCAGTACTTTATCGTGATCTTGTTAATCGCACATCAATCCACATACATTCTCCAAGTGTCATCCTTCTTTGGAACAAGAATGGCCAAAACAGCACAAGGACTTAAGCTTTCTTTCACCAATCCCTTTTCAAGCAATTCCTCCACTTGCCTTGGAATTTGAGAATTCAGAATGAAGTCAATTTGATGCCCTATTCCCCTCAAAGGTGGCAATCATTTTGGAAGCTCTTCTGGGAACACATCTTCATAATCTAACAAAAGAGAAGAACACTAGGCAAAGAATATATTAGAGTGTTAGTTGTCAAGATATAATCTTTGTGAACAATACAAATAATAGGCATATCTTCCTCTAGATCTTTCATATACCCTGGATTTTTCATCATTATGCACACTTTCTCTTTTGTCTTAGCCTTTTTCCCCTCATTTTTTGATGCACTCTTTTCTTGTGGAAATTTGCTCACATCGCTCAAATCTTGCTCTCTTTTTTCCTCTCTAATGTTGACATTAGACACTCCCTTACTTCTCTCATTCTCTCCTTTCTCTTTCTCTCTCAATCTACTCATGATTTTATTATCTTCATTTACTTGAGAAGGAGCTAATAGAAGAAGAGTATATTTCTTTCCCTTGTACAAGAAGGAGTATCTATTTGTTCTACCATCATTAATAGCTCTATGGTCATATCGCCAAGGTCTTCCCAAAAGCATGTGACATGCTTGTATCGGAGCAACATCACATAAGACCTCATCTTCATATTTTCCTATGCTAAATTTGACCACGGCTTGCGTGATCATCTTGAGTTCACCACACTCATTCAACCATTGCAACTTGTATGGTCGAGCATGCTTCATAATTTTTAGACGCAACTTCTCAACCATGACACTACTAGCAACATTGGTACAACTTCCACTATCCATAATCAACGACCCAATATATACCCCAACTCTACATCTAGCATGGAACAAGTTCTCTTTTTGGTCAAGCGCATCTTTTTTCACGGTTGCACCGATCATTCTTCTCACAACACAATTTGGCATATTCGGTATTTCTTCGATCCCATCAAACACTTCTTGATCCTCTTCACTAGAAGGCTCCTCGTGAGAATCCTAATCATTTCCACTGTTGGCCAAATGGATTCCACTCTAACTAATGATAATTGCCCTCCGGTTGGGACATTCCGACGTAACATGACCATAGCCGTGGCACTTATAATATTTTATATTACAAGTAGAAGTAGAAGAGCGAGACTTAGCATTGTTACCTCCTTCCTTGGACTCTACTTTCAGTTTGCTCTTGTCATAATATATCTTGGCATCCTTTTTGTACTCATTTAGTTTGTCATCCTCGGAAGATGGCTTCCAAGAGTCTTTTACTTTTTCCGATGAAGTGTTGTACCTCTTTGACTTGTAGGCCTTGTATTCCTCCAAGTATCTTTCAACTTGACTTGCCGCTTGGAAGACATCATTCAAAACCTCATACTTGTGAAGATTCATAGGTGGAGATATTTCCCTATTAATTCCCGTGATAAATCAGATCACCGTAGCATTATCCTCTTCCTCAAAGTTGGCCCTTATGCGAACAAGATCAAATTCATTGTGGTATTCCCCAACACTCTTATTTCCGTGCTTCAAAGTATAAACTCTCTTGAGAAGCTCTTGTTTGTAGTTCAAGCACAAATCTTGTGTCCATAACACTAATCAACTTTTCCCATTCATCTATCATAGAATGCGAAGTCTTATCCTTCTCCTTTCTTCGGAATCCCACCAAGTAGATGCAAAGTCTTCAAATTGAGTGATGGCAATACTAGAAACTCGGTTCGTCCGAAAGATTCCCTCACTTTGAACAACCCAACTCAAGTATTTCTCTGGATCATTACTTCCTGTAAATGGAGGAAGATTAATCTTGATGGTGTTCACCCCTCTATCCGGATCTCCTTGGTTCTCTCCAAAGTATCCCCATTGTTGCATCGATTTCGCCAATTTCGTTGAACCCTTGGTTGGCCATAGTTCATGCGTAGATGTTGGAACATCATTTGGTTATCTCTTGCTTCACCCTTTGGTTGCCATAACCAAAACCTCCATACTCCACCTCTTCTTCGTCGTGGGGATATTCATTATCTTCTTGTGGAACCCCATGTTGGACTTGATAGTGCGGTTGTTGGATAGGGGTTGTGTGGTGTTGACGTCCAATAGGAAGAGGTGGTGGAGTAGTGGAAGTGTTTGTAGTATTATTTGCCCCCTCTCCAGTTTGCAAAGACGTTTCTCCACAATTATAGCAATCTTTTATTCATTGAGCTTCACTGAAAGCTTAATTTCTTTGAGTTCATGGGTCAACTCTCCCATTTATTTCATCACTTGCTCCATGACGGACTTCATTTTGTTGGGAGACTCTTCACTTTTCCCTGTCATACCTACAAAATGAGCAAACAAGTTAATGAAAACAAGGACCTTATGTTCACTTCTTTAGTGTTTCACTCTTGCTCAATGTCTCTCAATTCCCTCGTGTTTCACTCAAGATCCTTGGCTTTTATCTCATTCAAATGTTCTCACTCACTCTTGCCTTTTACCACTCTTGGTTTTCCTTAAGTTTATCTTCAACTCCAATCAAGAATATTTTCAACAAGAAGAACCTTCCACTCCAGGGTTAGAGTGGATTTTATGTGACACGAAAGAACGGTTCAAGTTAATGGAAAAAAAACAAGCAACTAAACAACGTAATAAAAGAGAAAAGGACAAAAGGAGGTAGCACGAAAGATAAATAGCACCCAGAAATTAGACTAACAACTAATATGGACTAATATTATTGTAATCTAATTAGAGTAATTAAAAGAGTAGAAGAAATGGAAGAGAAAAAATATTAGATCATACAATGCAAACCTCTATTATTTTTTCAAGTTCCGTAGCCTAACCTACATAAGGTTGTGTAGCCTACGCACGGAGCCTACACAAGGTTGTGTAGCCTATGAGTGATTTCTACGCAGCCTACACACAAAATGTCCTCAATCTAGTGGTGTCTGGAATTGCCTACACAAGCTGTGTAACCTACACATGGAGCCTACGCAGTGCTTCAGATTTGCAATGTTTCTGCAACTTTTCTTCACTTTTTGGCTCGATTTTGAATTTCTAAATTGATCCAAATCAAGTCCAAATGGTTTCAAACTTCATATTTCACTTGGGAATAGGGGTGGGCATACAAAATCCAAAATGAAATTCGATATGTTTTGATTTTTGGTTTGAATTTTCGGATTATGGATTGGATTTTGGATTTAATTTTTAAAAATTTTGGATTTCGGATTGGATATTTGATTTGGTACTTCAAATTTTGGATATCTGAAATTCTTATACTTTATATTTAGTCCATTATCCATATGTCACTAGTAATATGTTTAATACCCTACCCATTAGATATTATCTTATATATTCAATATTAATTACCAAGTTACTATGAGAATACTTTCTATTTGGACATGGTTTTACTATTTCTACTTCTTATCGGCCGTATTAATGTCTCCATTGTATTTTTTAAATAATCATTTCATTACTTGAATACTTTATTTTGGATAATTGCGGTGAATGGGGTACTTTTCAGGCAATTTAACATGAGTACTCATTTGGATATTCATTTTTGCAGAAATAAGAAACTTCTCAACTTATAAGCTCAAAACCGAAAATTCAAAATATCCAAACCGATTAATCCAAAACTGTACTTAAAAAATCCGATCCAATCCGAACTTATTTGAATTGGATTTAGATTGTCATTTCTTCAATCCGAAAACCGAAAATTTTATTTGCAGTCCGAATTGCCCGAACGCCACCTCTACTTGAAAATCACCTTAGGATCAAAGCCCAATAGTTTTTAACATCAAATTCATGAATCACATTAACTCAAATGGATCAAATTGTACTTTTTATCACGAATCCACTTATGATAATGATAAACTTGAAGAACAATAAACTTTCCAAATTTACTTGTAGGCACTCAAATAACTTCAAACCAACTTCATTTGATCTATTTTTACATAGAGAACAAACCTCAATCAATTTCAAATATCAATATGCATCAAGATCCAAGAAATCAAAGATTCAACTCAAGAACATGAAGAATAATTTTTTTTTTTTTTTGGATTTTCAATAAAATAAAATACTTAGCTAATGTATGTAGAATCACACACTAATCCAAGCTTTGATACCAAATGATACAAATCTAAGTACGGAATTGAAGAAATTAAAGACAAGATAGAAATTGAGAATAGACCCAAAAAAGAAGTAATTGTCAAATAATTGAAATAATTAATTACCCAACAATTTTTGCAATAATTAGTAGACCTAAACTATAGGATTACCCTCTTGTGAATACACCTTGCAAGAGTTTGAATTAACAAGTTGGAAACACATGCTCCTCACAATTATTCAATATTCAAAGATAAGCTAATCTAGAAATTACCTCATCATATGTAATTTATACTAGGTCAAAATAAGGTAAGAAAGACATAAGTACCCCTAATGGGTCTAACTACTATGCCCACAAGGGAAATCTTTAACCCAAGTCTCCAATCATTGGCAAGCATGGCCTAGGTCCACATGCTTGCATCCAAGTTATCAAGGGGGCACAGATGTGCGCCTATCACCATCCACGTAGACATGGTCTTCCACGTGGGCATAGGGAGCGTAGGCTACGGATTCATCCACGTAGCCTGCGCGGTCTACATGCTCCTCCAAGACCTCCACCCTCAACATATTTCAAGGACCTTCCACTATTTGTTTTCAGCGCTTTCAGGATATCCCAATACTTGGTGAAGATGTGCAAATCCCTTAGTTCCTTGGCTTGAGATCTTGTGAATGACCTAGATGACATTGGTGTTTCTTGGGATGTATCATCGAGTGACATTCTTGCCTTTCATATAGTCATTCTTGCCTTGCAAATTCTTTTGTCTATTTTTGCACATCATCCAATATTGAAGATTTCCCACAGTGTGGATAATATTGGGTATGTTGTTGTTGTTGATATCCAATATTGAAGACTATATATTTTAATTAATATCTTGAATTTGTCTTGCTTCAATTTTAAGTTGTTATAATCTCTTCTACTATTCAGTGTCTAAAATTGAGTGGCTTATACTCTATCGGTCTAATATTGGTATATTAGTTTTCCGTGTGTCAGCTTATCCCTATAGCATTCTTAGAGAACCAACTAAATGTGGTGTGTGAAAGTAATTCTTTTTGTAATGATATGATTTTTTTAATATTATAAATCAATTATCAAAATTGTGCAACAGCAATGGGTTAATTATCACAAGATGACAATTGAAATTTTGTATTGTATGATTTAATATTATTAAACAAGTCAAATTACCATTTAATATGATTAATATTTTTTTAATAGTATTCACTCATCGGATTATAGTACTAGTTTAATTAATAAGAGGATTCCATGAAAACTCATAGATATATGTGGGATTATTATGTTTTAGAGTTTGCAATCTCAATTTTTAAAGTTTTTCTCAAAAAAGTGTTTATTTGAGCTATTTTAGCAAACAAAATATACTCATTTTTTTGAATATTCTGAAATAAGTTTTTGGAGTCTTTCAAAAAGTAAAAAGATTTGCAAGACTACGTTTGAAAAACTCTAAGTAAAAGAAAAAAAAAACTTTTGTTGTGCCAAAATGTTCGAACAATTCTTTTTAAAAAAAGCTCATAAAAAGAGTTTGTAGACTCAAATTTTGCACATTCTAAAACAAAAAACTGCCACCTAGAGGAACTATTTAATCGTAAAGAAGTATTCTAGCTGACAATTAGTGCAACAACAGCTTGCAAAGAAAGTATTTTTATCATTTCTTATCAAAGATAGACCTTTCTAACTACGGGCCGGTTTGTTCATGAAAATTTCAAATTTCACTTAAATTTAATTTCGAAATTTTTCGAAAATTTGAAAAATACCAAAAAACTGTTTTTCAAAATTTTCACTTCAAATCACTCGTAAAACTTTTTAAACAGCTCCAAATTATATTCATATCCAAAAACAACTCTAATTTTCAAATAACATTTACATTAGAAAAAATCATTTTTTCCCGGAATTTTACAATTCTTACGTCCAGACGTCCACTACAAATAGTTCCAAGAAGAAAAAAAGGAGAAAACTCTCCCTAACAGATTGTCTTCTCATTAATCTCCATTAACTTCACATGCCAGAAACTTCACAGTACCCTACAAATGGTAATTCCATCACCCAAAGGAACTTGAGAAATTTGAATGCGAGAATCAGCAGCTAAAAACTTGTTAAGTTCGATAATGTGATGCCTGTCTGCTTTTCGAGCTTCTGGAACAGACTCCTGCATAGCAACTGTTCCAAAACAGAGTGTTTTATCATACACTATAACGCCACCAACCTTCACTAGCTGCAACAGTCTCACGTTATTTTTGATAACTAATTTTGTCTCATCGACAAAAGCAAAGTCGCAACTTCCTTTGTTTCTATGCTGCAAATAACATAATGTATTTTGATAACTTCCTTTGTTCCGAGAGGGGTCACCGGCACCCGTAAAGTTCGGCAAAAATTTTATGTATCATTATTAGAAAATTGCCAAAAAACGTCCAAGAAAACCGACCGAAATCGGTCGGACATAGGAAAATGGATTTCACCCTAAATCACCTCATACGATTGTATCGGCCTCAAATCTTTCGAGGAATAATCAGGCTTCATCGTCGGAGGCATACAGAAGTACTTTCCTCATGTTATCTGAAAATGAAACATCTTACTATCTGTTGAAAAGAGTTTTGGGAAAAATCACAGTTTTCAAACTTACTCGTACTTTGGCTTTTTCGGTAAAAGATTTGGGTTTTCACTGAGATACTTGAAAAGAAATGCCTATTTTTCTGGAACTGCGAATGAACTGAGCCTTTTATTTCCGAGATACTCTTTTGTTATTGTACTATGCTGCTATGAACTGTTGTGGAATATTGGTGTTATACCCGACCCTTTTTGTTAGTTATTCACTACTTTCAACCTAAGGTTAGGTTTGTTACTTATTGAGTACATGGGGTCGGTTGTACTCATACTACATTTCTGTACCTTGCGTGCAGATGTTGGCGGCTGATGTTGTTGTGTTCGATGGGAGCTGGATTGAAGATGTACCTGTGTCCCGACTGTAGCTGCCTCTTGTTCTTGGTAGCTTTAGATCTGTAAAACTCTATTTATGTACTATTCAAATAGACTATATTTCCGCTTTGTAAACTCTATTCTTAGAAGCACATGATTTGTACTACCAGTTCTTGGGGAATGTATTAGATTAAGATATTTCTTTACTTAATTACTTTATTAATTGTTATTGGAATTGGTTAGTGGTTAATTGTCTTACCTAGTGGGTTGTGTTAGGTGCCATCACGACTAGTCGGATTTTGGGTCGTGACACCTTCAACCATATCGGCATATTTTCCAAGGTTTGAAGCATATCCCTCAGGCATCTTTAAGTTTTTAACCCACTCATAAATCTGTCGTCTTTGTTCCAAAGTGAATGTGTAGTTGGCCTTGTCTTGAACACCTTACCATTGTTCGCAGAATGCAAATGTAATCTAGGTTGCCTTTAATATTCTTGTAAGTCCAGTCAAGCCTTCGGGTTATCTTTTATCTTATTATTATCATACATCACTGTGTTGAATACGTTGTCAGAATAGTTCTTCTCAATATGCATGACATCAAGATTGTGTTGAAGAAGATTATCCTTCTAATATGGCAACTCCAAAAATATGCTCTGTTTTGTCTAGTTATGAGTAACACCATAACTGTCACGCCCCAAACTCGGAGAGCACGACCGGCACTCAACCGAGAGAACCCAGCCGAGCAAGCTTGTTAGATTTCCTTCTACCCAACTCATCAATGAATAAAAAGGAGATGTCCTCCATTAATCAATCACTGAAAAGATTTCATTAATAACATCCATTTCATTCTCATTAGCAACTTCATTTATAAATTTCAAAATATAACGAGTTTATAGAATTAATGAAAAACATGATTTCCAAATACCAACATTTCTAGTTCAATTCCCAACTTCAACCACAACCCATAACCTGTCTACGGAGCCTCTAAATACAATAGAAGAGAAATATGGAAATGCCTGGAACAAGGCCCCGGCTATACCTCAAAACACAGTACATGAGAAACAAAAGATATATGACCCCGAAATGAAGTGGGGCTTACCAAATCAGCTAAAAAGAGTGCACTGCTATCACTGATCAATGTCGCCTGCTGTAGAACCACCTGCATCCATTAAAGATGCAGCGCCCCCAGCAAAAGGGACATTAGTACTGTCGAATAACACTAGTATGTATAGCTAAAAATCCTTTTTCAAAATAGAATGCCCATATAAGAAAAGGCAACACATAGAAACAGTAAGTCACAATCAACAATATCCAAACGTCCAGTTAAAACATAATAATTTTCAAAATACAAACTTCATATATAATTTTAGTTGGGAGATGATTAGCATCGATATACCGTCTTTGTTAGCACGGAGTCCGATCACGCTCGATTGGCTAGGCCATCTCACCACGGACAATGTGGTTTGACAGGTGATACAAAAGAAAGTTGTTACCAAGAGTAGTACCACCGTGTGCGCAACATGTCGTCTGATCTCCACCCGATCATCTAGGCCGCCTTCCCACATATGCCGTGTGGGTTGACTTTTCTAATCCACAAAGGTTTCAGTTTCATCCCAATTAAGGACAATAATATCACAATTTCCCAAAGGTTCCAATTTCATCCCAAATAAGGGGAATAATCACAATCCACCCTTACACTGGCACGTGTAGTTTCAGGTGTGGACCTTATGACCTACTCTTCCTCGGTTTTGCTAATGATGCTCCCAAAAATATTTTTAATTTGATTTGCAAACAAAAATATCATAAATAAAATTTTACTCACCTCACATCTTTCACATTGTATAAATTCTCATTAGTATTTCCAATCATTCACAGCGACAATATTTTCTTAGCTCATTAGGCCATTCACACGATTCTTTATTCCTGGCACGATGGCCGTATTTGATATTCCACACTTTCACCTCTTTCAATTTCAAATATCACCATCAAATATCAACACATAGAATATTTCAGAAATCATATACTTCAAATCCATTTGAAATGGAAACTTCAAACACAAATGGTTTCTTCCCAAAGAATGAGGCATACCAACCAACAATAGAAACACACATGAAAAATCATAAATAATCAATACACCATTTACTCTTGCAATACTCTTCCCAAGAAATGACAATGTACAATTTCAACACATGAGTATATAGAACTCGAATCACACTAGATATATTTATAAAACAAAGCATTAGTTAAAGCAACCACTAATGTGAATAAATTGAGTACAAAAGCTTTTAGGCAATTCTATCTTCGAAGTCTTTTGTTTAAACAATTGAGTCGAGGCTCATTTCATATTCTTTATCGCATGTTCTCAAATTATTTGCACTAATAGCCACAATCATAACTTAAATTCTTGGCTCGTCATCCACACTCTATATCCTTAATTAACTTATTTCACTTCCAACCATCTTTATAGATTATCAACAGTAAGACATTTCCAAATCAAGACTTTAAATGCACATATGAGCAATTAAGAGTCTTAAGAATATTGAGATTTTCTCACACAATTTGGTATACTATTTTTCATTGATAAATGACTCAAATCCATAACCTTTTAATATGCAACCCATACTTTGAAACTTACGGAAACATTATGGAATTCAATTCCAAGAGAGAAAGTTTAGCCAACATACCTTGCTTTGAGCTTTCCTTAAATTACTACAACGTTCCAGAAATTCTAGCAATCCCAATCTATTTTGAGACATAACAAAAATTGAACCATTATTAGGAAGATATTCATGATCTCAGCTCATTTGAGCATTTTATCAAACACTAGGTGTATAAATCTAACTACAAGGTTCTTCTACAAGATTTCCTTCACTCCACAACCCAATCTTTAATTATTTGAGCTCAACAATCTTTCTAAAAACCTTATTAGTACAAGCATGTATAAATAATGATCTTATACCCAAGAATCATACTCCAAATCAACAATCTCTTACCCAAATTCAAAATTAAAAACTAGGGTATGGAATCTTACCTCTTAGATGAAGATCTTGTGTTTAACTTTCTTGATTCTTGAAGATTGGTGCAAGATTGGATTATTATAATATTAGGTTCCCTCCTTATCTCTCTAAAATTCTCTTACCTCTCTTTAAAACCCTCAGAAAAACACCCCAAAATAAGACCAAAAGCCTATTTATCAAAATGGGGTCGGGTTATGAAAAAAGAAAAATTAACCCTCCAAGCTCAGTTATGCGGTCGCACAGTGGACCGCAAAATTAGTGTGCGGGCACCACAATGATCACACAAATAGGTGCCCAGGCCTGGGTTGTTCTGGTCCATTCTGCGACCAGTTTGTGGTCGCATAACCATTTTACAATCGCATAATGGTCGCAGAATTGGTAGCAGAATCGCATTCTGATAGGCTTTGGTAATTTGGTCATAACTTCTTATAGGAAAGTCCAAATGACTAACGGTTTGAAGCGTTGGAAACTAGACTCAAAGGGCTTTAATATTATATCTGATACACCATTAAATCTTCATATCAATATAGGTATGATCGTTTGAAATTAGATCTTGTACGAACTCACTTAAAACTTTATCCCGTCATAACATTTTCAACTTGACTTAGCCTTGGGGCTCTTCTTAGACCATAAACCATTCTTAATGTACCTAATACATATATTCTCATGATAAATTTATAAAATGCATATAATATTCCTTGTCTATACACAAAATAATATAATTAGCACACATCGACTTTCTTAATAGCGCTTAAGTACTTCAAAAATTTTTGGGGTGTTACATTCTCCCCCACTTAAGTACATTCGTCCTCGAATGTTTTACAAGTCCCTTCTAAGAATAGAGTTACCATCATTTTACCTCCAACCGTTATACATAGGCACTTATGACTACATCGGTCTTATACATCCTTTCCAATATTTCAACTTACTTATGGACCTTAAGATTTGGCTATCTTTACAAATTCTTAAAAATTTCGATAGAGGTTCCCATGTAACTGGTCCTATCTACCTGTCAGAAAATCCCAGAAACCAATCCTAACAATATATCCATTTCTTAACAATGCATCACAGTATATATCAACAACACCTATCTCAATATTAGGGTATTACATTAACAAAAGTGGTATCTTTACATGAAATGTACACATTTAAACCATAATGCATAGAAGGTACATTTTTGAATCACAACCATTTGGAGACAAACAGGTGAGAATATTTCCTTTCCTTAACACTTTCAGCCTACGAGGTGATCTCCTGGACTCACAAACTTAGCCATAGCACTTGACGGAGGCAATCTTAACTTCCAGACTTATCTAACAAGGATAGCAAATAGTTTCTCCTAATAATCCTTTCTTAGACATAGACACATGAAATACCGGGTACACAGATAATAATAATAGGGAAACATCATACTCATAGTTTGGCCTATTTCCTTTCAAAATTTCATAAGGCCTAATGTGACTTCACATATTTTACCTTTATTAACAATTCACATAGCATCCTCATGGAGAAAATATTGAGAATAACCCATTCACTTTCTTCAACTCTAAATCTCCACGCCGAACACCCAAACTAAACCTTTGGCGACCTCCAACAATTACTCTAAGATGTGCTAGCTTGAATATAACCATAAAACTTCCTATCTAATATATTTGATCACGGGATGATGCTTCTTATTTTATATGTTTGAACCTTCAACCCCCATAGGTTACTATAAATATGAACATCAAGGTTTGAGATTGGCCAGAATTATTCAAGAATCCATTAATGTGATGAGCACGGTATTTCATGAGGTTATATCCTAATAGACATGAAGGTTACTACCAATAGTACTGACATGGTTAATTATTTTGATAACTTCATTGATTCGACACATGAGGTACAGAGTTTCCTAGTAGGCATTGATAATGTAGGGACCATGTTCATGATTCTGAGATGTAATAGAAGTGAGTCATGAAAAGGACATCAACAATTGTTTCATTCCATACGTGCTTTATTTGACAATAGTAGTCCTCAAAGAGAAATAGCACTTATGTGATACCAGTCGTCTCCTGGAGTGTAGGGAAAATCCGTTTAACTCGGAATGAGAATATTCTAGCATCCTGAATGTGATATGAGTTTCAAAATACATGAAATTGCATTATGCTCATAACATTAACTAGCACAAGGAATCTATGCCTCAAGCCCATGAAGATGAAAAACGAAGTTGAATACTTGTCAGATTATTATCATTCTCACAACGAAACTTTTGTCAATAGTTGATCCTATGTGAGAGGACTAGAGATATGAAGAATTTGTCTTTCAATTCGATATGCTCTCATGTTACTAAACGGTGAAAAGGATTCATGATAATATACACAAAAGAACAAAGTGATTGTTCAAACCATAGGAGTCACATATACCGGAGAGAAAAATAGTGGCTCAAGAAGGATCTCAACACTAGGTTGCTTTACATTAGATTTGATAACATAGGTAAATATTAGGGTAGTGCGTGCATAAGAACAAATGAGCAAATGTTATCCATTTGAATCAAAATGTTCTGTAAGAAATTCATCAGGTATAGTCCCTTGTTGAGAATTTAGGGAAGCAGTGGGAAGTATTAACCTAGGGTCATAACCCAATTCAAGGACATAATTATAGAGCTCAGTTCCACAAGAGGCCGTAAATAAGAGAATTTGTGATAGAGTGGATTCACGAATAATGTGTCTCGTTCAAAGAGTAGATACATGCAAAGTTTTGTAATTCAATGTTTTAGTTAAGACATATTTATATAGGCCTCTTCAATATGGATGTACATATACAACAAGAAAAATAATGCGGTGTTCATAATGATGTACTAAGGAGTGACTTACTTGATGACTTTAGATTGACAGGGCAAGTACCTTAATTAATATCCTTCTACTCCACATCCAAAACATACATTAGTACCATAGTGAAATACACCCAAATGACATCTCATTCACTTCACATAACAAGGATTAGGCCCGTTAAACAGACTCACCCCACCGACCTAATATTTACTATTTTTGCATAAGTCATAAGAATCACTCTTATCTTTCCTCCAAGCATTCACGGCGGGAGTAACAATCTCTGTAACAGTTTGCTCTATGGGTATTTGGAATTCCCCAATCCTACCACCCCTAACACGCTCCTGAGCATACTCACAACATGACAAAAAAATATTCCCGCCTGTATATCGGGCAGATATGGCTAGGTGTACCCAACCTAGGGCATTTGTTCTTCTTATGCCCCCTCTTTCCACAACCATAACATATTTCAAGAGTCTTTCAACACGTCCCTAAATGGCATTTTTTACAAATCAAACATTTCGGCTTATTGGTACAAACAACCCTCTTTCGTTTCTTAGGTGCTCTTACCACATGATCTGGTGGAATGATCACATTAATAGGGACAAGGACACTTCCCTTAGCAGCTGGTTTTTTCAATACCTCCTCGCTGCCTCGAACTCGTGGGTTACTCATACGGAAAATAAGACATGACGAGGAATTTAGCTTCCTACCTTGAGCTCTATCGCACGAACTGGAATATCAAAGAAGGATGAAATTCCTAAATGTCCAAGTAGTCTCATCATTATAGATGTGGTCGACAACACACCGATAAGAAGGACTCTACTAGACACGGCTCCGAGATATCCTAGGACACTTTAAAACCTTAGGCTCTGATACCAAGTTTGTCACGCCCCAAAATCGGGGAGCACGACCGGCGCTCAATCGAGAGAACCCAGCCGTGCAAGCCTGTTAGATTTCCTTCTACCCAACTCATCCATGAATAAAAAGGATATGTACTCCATTAATCAATCACTGAAAAGATTTTATTAATAACTTCCATTTCATTCTCATTAGCAGCTTCATTTATAAATTACAAAATATTACTAGTTTATAGAATTAATGAAAAATATGATTTCCAAATACCAACATTTCTAGTTTAATTCCCAACTTCAACCACAACCCACAACCTGTCTACGGAGCCTCTAAATACAATAGAAGAATAATATGAAAATATCGGGAACAAGGCCCCGGCTATACCTCAAAACACAGTACATGAGAAACAAAAGATATATGACCCCGAAATGAAGTGGGGCTCACCCAATCTGCTGAAAATAGTGCATTGCTATCACTAATCAATGTCGTATGCTGTAGAACCACCTTTATCCATTGAAGATGCAGCGCTCCCAGAAAAATGGACGTTTGTACTGTCGAATAACACTAGTATGTATAGCTAAAAATCCTCTTTCAAAATAGAATTTCCATATAAGAAAAGGCAACACATAGAAACAGTAAGTCACAATCAACAATATCCAAACGTCCAATAAAAACATAATAATTTTCAAAATACGAACTTCATATATAATTTTGGTTGGGAGATCATTAGCACTGATATACCACCGTCTTTGTTAGCTCGGAGTCCGATCACGCCCGATCAGCTAGGCCATCTCCCCACGGACAATGTGGTTTGACAGGTGATGCGAAAGAAAGTTGTTACCAAGAGTAGTACCACCATGTGCACAACATGGCGTCTGATATCCACCCAATCAGCTAGGCCGCCTTCCCACGTATGCCATGTGGGTTGACTTTTCAAATCCACAAAGGTTCCAGTTTCATCCCAATTAAGGGGAATAATATCATAATTTCCTAAATGTTCTAATTTCATCCCAAATAAAGGGATTAATCACAGTCCACCACTACACCGGCACGTGTAGTTTCAGGTGTGGGCCTTATAACCCACCCTTCCTCGGTTTTGCTAATGATGCTCCCAAAAAACAATTTGATTTGATTTGCAAACAGAAACATCATAAATACAATTGTACTCACCTCAACATCTTTCACATTGTATAAATTCTCATTAGTATTTCCAATCATTCACAACGACAATATTTCCTTGGCTCATTAGGCCATTCACAAGATTCTTTATTCCTGGCATGATGGTTGTATTTCATATTCTATACTTTTACCTCTTTCAATTTCAAATATCAACATATAGAATATTTTATAAATCATCTACTTCAAACCCATTTGTAATGGGAACTTCAAACACGAATGGTTTCTTCCCAAAGAATGAGGCATACCAACCAACAATAGAAACACACATGAAAAATCATAAACAGTCAATACACCATTCACTCTTGCAATACTCTTCCCAGAAATGACAATGTACTATTTCAACACATGAGTATATAGAACTCGAATCACACTAGATATATTTATAAAGCAAAACATTAGTTAAAGCAACCACTAATGGCCATGAATTTAGTACAAAAGCTTTTAGGCAATTCTATCTTCGAAGTCTTTTGTTTAAACAATTGAGTCGAGGCTTATTTCATATTCTTTGTCGCATCTTCTCAAATCATTTGTACTACTAGCCACAATCATACTTTAATTCATGGCACGTCGGCCACACTCTATATCCCCAATTAACTTATTTTACTTCCAACTATCTTTATAGATTATCTACAATAAGATATTTTCAAATCAAGACTTTAGGTGCACACATGAGCAATTAAGAGTCTTAAGAATATTGAGAATTTCTCACACAATTTGGCACACTATCTTTCTTTGATACACGACTCAAAGACATAACCCTTTAATATGTAACCATACTTTGAAACTTACAAAAACATTATAAAATTCAATTCCAAGAGAGAAAGTTTAGCCAACATACCTTGCTTTGAGATTTCCTTAAATTACTACAACG
>AWOL01S0057293.1:0-89143 GCA_000715115.1 Nicotiana otophora
CCCCTTAGGTATTGAGTCTTTGGTGCTAATTGTGTCATGTGAAGTCCGTGTACGCGAGGTGATAAGTACGTGCTCGGGCTTATTTGTGGGAAGTTGACCTTTTAGGGCTCTTTGGTTCTTATGTTCATTAGATATGAAGTTATTTTGTTATGTTAAGTTCCCCATTTACTAGTTTCACCTCTACACGTCTTAATTGGAATTAATTGCTCCATGTTCAACCCTTATTGCCTATTTTACTCTTGTGTGCCTTAACTGAAGTTGTTGTCTCTTCGATTTTCATGCTATCCTTTCCTAATTGCTTATCCTTAATTGAAATTATTATTATCACTTCTGTAATTGTCTATCCTTATTTGAGGTTTCGATTATCTTTTCCCCTTTTTATCCTTAATTGAATTTGTTGCATCTCTTCGTAATTGCTCAACCCTAAATGAAGTTTAGTTATCCTTTATCGTAGTTGCCTCATCCTTATTTGGAATCATTTGTTACATATTATTTCTCCCTTGTTGAGCCATTCTTATTGAGACTAGTATTCCCTATTGTGTTTATTCTTTGTGAGCTCGTTCTACCGCTTCTTTGTGATCCAAAGCTCTTGAGTTGATTTACTTATCGTATTCTCGCGCTATTGTTGTTATTATTGCTGTTGTACTCAGTTTGTTAAGTCTTGGGCTTTGCGCAGTTGTGGTATTGACACAGTTTAGATGAAATATTGTGGCATATGGGCACATGTTATGAAAATTATTCTATTGTGATGTTGTGTTTTTGGCATGTGATATCGTTGGGAGGTTTTGTTCGGGTGTTTGCACGAGGTTTCTGCCGTGATACAGGCACATGCGGCGTGACAAGATGGGCTATATATGTGGGTTTGCGCATATGGCAAGACAAGGTGGAAATATTATTATGCGCGTGCGGCGAGACAAAGGCGGTCATTTACTTTATTATTGCGAACGTGGCGAGACAAGGTGGACTATGTCAGGGATTGATTTGTGAAGACTTGTGATGGCCTGGGGGCATTATTGTTGTTGATATTTGTGTAGTGGCGTGCCTAACTTGTGTGAGTTTTACTTGGTGCAAATTTTGGGGATCGTTCCTTATGTGCCTTTTATTTTCTCTACTATTATTTGTTGGCCCGAACTGTGATAGAATACTTACACAAGCATACACGTACTTTATCACCCTATCAGCTTAAGAAGATGAACACTGGTGCTACCGATCATTTGTACGTACTCCGTCTACTTGTCTTATATGTGAGATTGGTTCTATTGGCACGTAAGTCGTTCGTGCAGTTATCAGTTGTAATGAGGGCATAAGATGCCAAGTGATTAGGGTTCATTAATTGGGACCTCGGTACTTCGTGGGGATTATTGAATAAACCCGGTGCGAAAGTGGTTATTCTTATCAAGTTGCTACTTGTCTTTCCTTTATTTGTTTTTCACCGGATTTAAATTGTGTCAGCTTACTCTACTGTGTTATTACTTATGGTGTCCCGCTGTAAATTGTTGTTTCTATTTCCTACTACAAGCACCGTATTATTTTTGTCATTATCTGTAGTTTTGTAGAGATATCATACTCTGTTAGTTCTATACATATACTTATTTAGGTTATCTAGTCCAGTAGGTGTCTTGACTGTCCCTCGTCACTACTCCACTGAGGTTAGTCTTGATTCTTACTGGGTACCATTGTGGTGTACTCATACTACACTTCTACATATTTTTGTGCAGATCCAGGTAATTCGGAGTCAGTCGATCGCTAGCTAGCTGTACGGATCTTGCTGTAGAGACTTAAGTAAACCTGTTATTGCGTTCACAGGCCTCAGAGTCACCTTCTGTTATTGTACTTGCACTATTTATCTCTATTTCGAAACAATTGTATTGAGAGGTTTTTGTAACAAACTCAGTAGAGCTTATGACTTGTACTACCGGTTTTGGAAATTGTAAGTTGTGTAATAAGGTTCTATTTCCTAATTATTAAGTTTTGGTCAAATTCTTCTATTAATTCAGTAAGTAATAGGCTTACATAGTCTTAGAGACTAGGTGCCATCACGACATCCTACGGAGGAAAATTTGGATTGTGACAACAACCCTTTCCAAAATAATGAGTTTTCAATCAAGACTTAGATGTTTTATTATAAATTTTACTTAGTAACTTTATCCACTAATTAACTAGAATGTAGACTTTTTTTCCCCGAACCTAGCCTAAGTTTAATTAAGGAGCTACCTCAAGTAGATTTTAAGGGATGCCTAACACCTTCCTCTTAGAATAACTAGAACCCTTACCCAAATTTCGCCGGTTAGCGGATCATTAGGATAATAATTTCACAGACTTATAGGTACCCTAATATATCTTGAATAGCTGGCGACTCTCTTTTATCAACATCAAGAAAATCACTAGTTGTATTTTATTTTGACTTATCCAAAATAGGGTGCAATACGAAGTCATAAGCTCTACTGAGTACAATGGAATTCACTAAATACAATATTGTTCTGGAATGGAAATAAACAATAACAATGAAAGGCAAAAGAAGGTGACTCCGAGGCCTGCCAACGCAAATGGCAGGTATACCTTGAAATCTCGTAGCACAACACAATAGCTAACTAAACGTCCGGCACACTCCGAGGTACTTGGATCTGCACAAAAATGTGCAGAAGCGTAGTATGAGTACACCACATTCGGTACCGAATAAGTATCAAGACTAACCTCGATGGATTAGTGACGAGGTACAAGTCAAGACATCTACTAGACATAATAACTTGTGCAAAGTATTAATATAAAGCTAACAGAGGAACAAATATCAATTTAAAGCTAAGCATGGGAAGAATAACAATATAATGCTAGCAATAGAAAGTAGAAGCAAGAAATATTAACAAGGAGTAAACAGGTAATAACGCAACAAAGTAATCAGAACACAGTTAAAGTACCAGTAAAACCAATTAAGGAATACAAATGATAACCAAATAATCAAACCGTTCTAATACCAGGTATACAACAAGAGTCACCCCAAGGTACCACACCTCATGATGACAGATCATGAGTCGCAAATCACGAATTATATACACATGGCACCTCGTGCCCACTTTATCAGTCACAACCGCACGGACAACTCACGTGTTGCACAGACAACTCACGTGCCAATATCATGGCATGATCACAGGCTCACTATTATAATTCGCCCGACGTAGTCACATGCCAATATCACAATCCACCCGGTATAATCACAGGCTCAATATCCCAATCCGCCCGGCATGATCACAGGTTCAAAAGTCCAATCGCCTGGCGTGGTCACATGTTAAAAGTCCAACCGTATCGCTGAGAAAGCAGATATACAAGAATATATGTGCATGATCGAAGAATATCAAGTTTCATACTCCTGAACGGATGTAAATGATATATTACGGTATATGCATGTGCAAGTGTACTATCACAACCCAAGTCAACAAGTATTATCAGAGACATCGAATAGCACAGTGAAAACAATACCACAAGTCACGTAATATGCATGACACAAACAAGGAATATCACATCATTACACGAATATCATCAATAATATGCCCCCAGGCCATGACATATCATCCTGACATAGCCTTCTCTTGTCTCGTCGCGTGTGCAACGATATAGTAAATGTCTGCCTTGTCTCACCACACACACATCAATAATTATCCCACCTTATCTTGGCACATGCGCAAACCCAACATATGTATATAGCACGCCTTGTCTAATTGCATGTGAAATATTAATAATAACAATAGCACAGAAGAATCTCGTGCAAACACCCCCACAATCCTCTCAGTAGGCCCACATGTGCCAAAAACACAACAACACAACATAACAACTCGCACCACACGTGCCCATATGCCACAATATTGCTATAATAATAATACCAATACCGCAATAATACATAGTCCACGGCTCAATAATACTGGGTACAACAACAACAACAATAATACAAGAGTACGGAAAGGAAATTAACACAAGAATTACAACAACACAATAAAACGGAAGAATAAACTCAACAATTAAAGGGATAACATGTAATAACGACTTCAAATAAGTATAACTCAACAATGAAAGAGGTAACATATAGTGACAACATCAACTAAAGCATATAAGAGCAAACTCGATAATGAAAAATATAACATGATATGATGACTTCAATTAAATGCATATAAGTAGATGAAGAGTCTAAACTGGTCAATTTTCACATATAAGGTCGTGTACACACTCGTCACCTCGTGTACACGTTGTCCACATAATTCAAATAGTGCAATTAAATCAGACCCTATGGAGTAGTTCTCCCATACAAAGTTAGGCAAGCTACTTACATCAAAAGCCCTCAATAAAAATGCCTTTCCTCTAAAATTCACCTCCGCTCGGCCCAGATCTAACCAAAATCGTCGTAATAACATCAAATAATACAAGAGAAACCAATTCCAATAAATAAAGTTAAGATCTTTACACAATTCCCCAAAAGTCTACTTGGGGCCCGCCTGGTCCAAACCTGAGTCCAAGAGTAGATCTCGACTATCCATAACCCTACGAGTTCACATATGTGTTTTATTTTCAAATCCGAGTCTATTTCAACTTTCAAATCGCAAAATTTTATTTTTCAAAACATAGACAAAATTCCCCTTCAAATCTCATGATGTAGATGTTAAATCTCATAAATAATCATATAATATAATTACAAATTGATCAAAATAACTTACCCAATAGTTGTATGTAAAAATCCCTCCTCAAAATCGCTTCCTACCGAGTTCTCGCAAATACAGACAAACCATCACAAACTCAGGAAAAGTCGCAAATGCGACCCTAACGTCGCATTTGCGAAGTCAGGCCCTTCACAAAAGCGATCATGAGATCGCAAATGCGAAAGCCAGCCCATGCCCCCCATCGCAAAAGCGAAAAAAATGTTCGCAAATTCCAACTAGTCAGTTTCCTGTGAACCTAGAAATGCGATCCCCACCTCGTAAATGCGGGGTTTGCAAATGTGAACAGTATCTCGCATTTACGAGACCTGAGGCACCAGCAACACCAGCAAAAACGGAAACCACTCAAACACTCTAAAACTCACTCGAGCCCCCGTGACTCCACACCAAACATCCACACAAGTCTAAAGATATAATGTGAACTCGCTCGTGCAATCAAAATACCAAGATAACATCCAGAACCACGAATCGGACACCAAAAAACATGAAATTTACAATGAAACTCAATAACTTCTAGAAACACAACCACGTGTCCGATTTCTATCAAACCAACTCGGAACGACACCAAATTTTGCAGATAAGTTTCAAATAACAAAACAGACCTATTCTAAGTCCCAAAATTAAAATCTGGATCTGATAGCCGTAAAGTCAACATACAGTCAAATCTAAGGAATTTCTAAACCTTCAAATTGCCAATTTCCACCAACAAGTGTCAAATCAACCTAGGAACCTTCGAATCCAATTTCTGGCATACACTCAAATCCAAAATCACAATACGAACCTATTAGAGCCATCAAAATACCGTTCCGGGGTCATTGTCACAAAAGTCAAACCTCGGTCAACATTTCCAACTTAAACTTCTAAAATGAGAATCATTCTTCCCAATTTATCCCGAACACTCGAAAATCGAATCCGACCATGCACGCAAGTCATAATACACAATATGAAGTCACTTAGGACCTTGAACCACTGAACGGAACGCTAAAGATTAAAATGAACGATCGGGTCGTTACAACATTTCAAACGTAAAATGTGTAAATCCCATTACAAATCTGTTTTGTACAAAATAACTGAGCCGAAAATTAAAATACAAGCCAAGATGGTCAGACGAAAACATGTAAACAAACATTTATTTTCATAATAATAATTTACTATTACAAGGAAACGTACTAAAGATTATGACAGAAAACTTCTATGAAGCATTCTTTTATTAAGATCCATCACGTATTATATTGGTACTCCCACAAACTGCATGCAGAAAGAATGTATGTATATTAATGCTCCACACTCTTCGTAATTATTACTTTTTGGATTACTAATCCTCCTTTCCATTTTCCACTCCAGACTTCATAGAGCCCAAAATAAAGCTTGTTCTCGTCATTGCCAGCTTGTCCTACTGTAACGGTAAGATTGTTGGGTACGACATATATCCCATCGGAATTGGTAGGACCATCTTTTGTCAAATTCAGTTTCTTCCATAAGCTTCCGCTTCCAGATTTGGCCATAAAGTAGATGGGTAAATCATTCCAGCCAAATGCATCTGGTGTCAATTTCAGCTGGAACTTAACATCATATGTTACGTTTGGCTCTACTTTGTCACAATATCCTGTTACCTCTAGCCAACTTACTTGTACAAGTTCTGCTGGTTCTTTCCTGTTCATCAAATCCAACATTAGATGATGCAAAATCATATCATTCAATGTACCACTTAAATTTTCTTATAACAACAACGTTGCGCGCACCTCAACTACTTTATCAAGTACAACCTCCACCAAAATAGGCAAGTAATGGCCGAACCACATGTAAAACCACATGTGCAAATAGTGTATAAACAAATTTATATGTGTGTGCTTGTGTCCTTAAATATTTTAATCCCTTTTAACATAAGAGAAGCTTTTAGTATAATGGCAAATGTGGTTTTACTTTTGTTTGAAGTTATAGGTTTAAATCCCAAGTGCAACATTAATTTAGCACAAGTAACTTTGTTCACCATAATCTAGGCAGATAAGAAAATCACCTAACTTTTTTTCTCTTTGGTGGGATTTCAACTCTTATTTCTAGTGGTTTACATTCATTTTCATTGACTACTAGGCTATACCCTTGGACGGGTAATTTTAGAATTTTTTATTTTCTTATTGGGGAGGGGAAGGGGGGAGGGGTTCGTTTAGTAGCTGAATTACTCTCTCTCCAAAAATATTCACTCTTCAAGTTGTTCAATTACGACCTAATCTATTCTATCTTCTCATAAGATATGTTCAAAGTGATAAAATATATATACTTACCCTTGAGGTAATTTCCAATATCGTGCATCCTTTCCCCAAATGATATTAAGGGCTGACGGATAAATTTCGAACTGCAAACACAGTAATTAAATATGTCAAACCATTATTTTGATTTAGTTTTGACTAGACTAAGTTTTTTGCTCTTCAAGCAAGAAAATCACCATCGAATAAACATTTGGTCCTAGCAAATTAATCAATTTTTTCATAGCATCAGAGAGAAGTATTAATTCCCTTTAATGCATTGACGCAAAGAGCAAAAGTAAACAAAATGATACTGAACTGAAATTACTCTATAACCTCACATGCACAATTTGTACTTAAAAGTGTCAATTATAGACAGGAGAGAAAGAGAACTCAAGAAAATATACGGCCAACAGAAAAGGAGAAAAGAACTGAAATGTGCAGAGAGACCAATTCACAAGCAGCTTTTAGGGGAAAACAACCAAAGTAATCCTTAGAAACAAATACCGACCATACTTGAACACATCTATAGGCCTGTACTGCAGTATCTTTGAGTTCTAAGTGATCTTAGACACAATAGTTCAATGACATTAGTCAAGCAATAAAATTTAATAGCCAAATAACCCAACTTGAATTCAGATGAGAATAGTAAGATCACCTAATGTGTCCCCAAATACACCACATGAGATGTTTAGCCAAAACGGATAAGTGTTTTGAGCAGCAGTAGAAGCAGTTTTTTGCTTTTGGAAAGAAGCTGCAAATTCTAGCTTTTTTAAAAAAGCAGAAGCAGAAAATTAATTGTTTTTCAAGACAAAATATCCTTACCATGAATTTATATTTTCCAAATTATCCCTCGTTAATTTAACCTTTTTCTTTTCCTTTTTTTGTTTCTACCATCCCTTTCTTCTCTTTTTTATTTCGGCGTATTTTTTTTCTCCTTCTACTATCCTCTTTGGAAATAAATAAATCTCTTTCTTTTTTATTTTGTTGTTTTTTTCTTTTCTTCGTCTCCTATTTCTCTTTGAAATAATTTACAAGGCTAATCACTAGATTCAAACATTCGCTTCACAAGATATGAATTTTTTTTTTCTTTTGTATATTATATGATCTCTTGTTTGTAGTTTTATTTCTATTTCTTTTTGGCATGCATGCATATATTATAATTGAAAAAATGCAATACTGCCTAATACAACAACAACAACAACAACACAGTATAATCCCACTAGTGGGGTCTGGGGAGGGTAGTGTGTACGCAGACCTTACCCCTACCCTGGGGTAGAGAGGCTGTTTCCAATAGACCCTCAGCATCCTTCCCTCCAAGAACTACCCACCTTTGCTCTTGGGATGACTCGAGCTCACAACCTCTTGGTTGGAAGTGGAGGGTGCTTGCCATCAGAGCAATACTACCTAATAGATAAATTTTTTATATTTATTTAAATAAAAATAAAAAATTAATTAAATTCTTTTACAATAAATATTTTAAAAAGTTCTCTTTTAATTTATACTAATTGTAAAATTAATATTGATATTGTCCTTTTTTTTGTAATTTGATACTCAAAACTCAAAAGTACTTTTTGAAGGGATTCGCCAAACACAATTTGCTTATTAAATATAGCAAAAAGCACTTCTTAAATAAATTGGCCAAACACAAACTGCGACTTTCAAAAAATACTTTTTCGAAAAGCACTTTTGAACAAAGTACTTCTCAAAATAAGCAGTGTTTGGCAACTTGGCCAAACGGGCTCTTAGCCTTGGCTATCAACAAACTGGATGATAGCACAAAAACTTAGTTGGTAATGCTGGAACCTTAATAAGTTACTATGATATGATCATATTTGAGGGTACTATCCATCATTTTAAAAACAAATGAATCATTCTGACAGCTGCAGAAGTTAATTGGACCAGATGTTACTGCCCTACAGCAAAACTGAAAGAGTATGCAGCACGGGAAAAGACATTTGATAACTTATTACATAGGACAAGCTTCAACAAGTAATAAATTTCAATTATTGAGACAAATCCTGCAGCAAAACACAACTAAACCAGGCCATGTACCTGAGCCCAGAGACAGTGTGGCGTTGCCTAAGCTGAACTAATTCGTTTGCTGCCATTGAAGGTGGTCTCTCTTCCTCAGCAGGCACTTCATTTCTCAAGAACCTTCCTCTGAGTAGTGACTGTAAAAGGGTATAAAATGAGATACCTAAGCAAGTAAGCAACAACTCTAGAAAAAATTAGCTGACAGTCAGTTCAAAGACACCTCCAAGTACAGCCGGCAACACTCAAACAGGCTAGTAGTATCTACCTCTAATAGGAACAAAGTAAAACCAAGCACATTTCAAGACAGTGAATATCTCTGTAATTTCAATTCTCAACTTCAAAATGTCAAACTTCACAATTAACAAAGGACAAACAACATAATGCACAAATGGACATTTAAATCATGATTTCTGTTGAGGATTCCGTAAGTAAAATAGAAGATGAAAACTGGATGAAGAATAAAGGGATAAAGATTAGAAACTAACCTGAATCCTACTGCGATGGGCAAAATCAGAAACTGCACGATGCTCTAAAAGACCCTGAAGCTCCCCCTGTCTTTCCCTTTCAATCCTCAAAAGCAAATCAAGTAAAGCTTGCCTTCCACGCAGCCTCAGCATGTCTCTTCTTACATGCTCTGGCTGGCCTTCCTCATGGTCAACAGCGGACCCATCACGAACACGATCAACTTGAGCACTAAGCCCACTGGATTGTTCTTCCCTTCTGCTACCACGAGCTCCTCTTTGTTGACTAGTCATTTGGACCCACTCCCTCACAATTCTTACCCTTTCACGCTCTGTCTCCCCCAGCCATTCGCCTCTTGGGCCACCGTTCCTCTGGGAGACATTAGATGAATGGTCACTGACCCCGCTCTCCATCCATCCACGAACGATTTGCCTCACCCTCTCCCTCTCAACTTCCCCTAGGTCAGGAGACTGTTCACGGCTGGAGTTTTCATGCTCGCTGTTCTCAATCTGTGGTCCAATCACATCAGGAGACCAAGTACCATATTCATTCTCACTCTCATTAGCATCCACCAAACTACCATGGTTCTCACTCTCCCGGCTTTCTGAAATACTAGTACTAGAAATATTGGTACTAGAATCCACACTCCTCTGTTGTGTCAGTCTTTCCCTCGCCCTATCTCGGGCACGATTCAGTATATGCTCATCCTCCAACTCCCGCCACATTTGCAAGATGGTCGAAGCTCTACTGCTCCTCTCAGCATCACCCTGATGCCTTGAACTAGGAGATCGTGATTCTCTCAAGAACGAAGAATCGAGCGTCGACACAGTATGCAAACCAGAAAGTGTCATCAACTCAGACTCACGATTCCTCCTCTCGATAGTGGTGATCATATCTTCTGCCTGTCTAGCAGCCCACCTACTCAAAATCCGCGAATGCCTCCTCCTAGCAGCAGAAGACTCAGCCAGGTCATCACCACCTTCAATTCCTGAACTCCTCCTTCTCCTTCTCACAAGACGATCATTGCTCTCATCGTCCTCGTCTTCAGTGTTGCGTGCTGAACTACAAGAAGCAAACGACATACACTCATCCAAGTGCCCGCGCATTATTAACTCCTCCCATCCCCTCTCAAATTCAGAGCTGGCATCATCCCCTGTGCTCTCGGGCTTCTGTTGCAGTTGTTGCTGAACATCAGTCATCCTTCAAACCCCACTACCCCCAACGTAAGACTCTTAACACATCATACAACAATGAAATTGCCCTAATTAAAACCCACCTAAATGCAGAACACACCATTTTTCCCCACCAAAATCATACAAATTCCTCCCAAGCAACTCCATCTACTAAACCCTAAACCTAATTTCACATCAAATTTCATTAAATCCATAGATGGCCAATGCCACGTTTGATAAATACCACAATCACCTGATCAGATTACACAGGTCAGACAAGTTATAAAAAATTCCAGATTTTATCACTGCAATGAAAATATATACACGCAAAAGACGAATTAAACATAATTCTATTACGAGATTGAATAAATTGAACTGGAAAGTGAAACAGTAGAGTAGAAGTAGCAAATGATAGCTAGGTCAAAAAGGGAAACGTACCAGTGAAGGTTGTTGCTTATGGCTGAAGAGTGTAAGAATCAAATAACAAGCTGATTGTAAGTCCACCATAGAATGCGTATTATGTTTATATAATGTAGTATTGTTTAGAGGGAGAAACAGAAAAGATGAAAGAGAAGAGAAATGGTAAAAACAAAAGATGATCTGGGAAATTACGATATTGTTGAAAGATGGGGAGCTTTTGTGTTGTTTTTTATTTTTTTAGAAAAGAAAGACCAAATGAGAGGAGCGGCGATATTATTATGAAGCTGACATGTCATCATTTATTTTATTTTTTGTTTTTTGTTGGCACTGTTCGCTTTTTCGATTTTTATTTTTTAGTCACACCCTCCAACTTTTTTAAATGGAAAGACTAATCACTAATCAGAGCAGTCAGCATGCAACTTTACTCGTTAATTTAACGACTAACAGTTACTCCTACTATAAGAGAAGATTGAAATAGAATTACCACCAAATTACTTTATTATTTTAATGTTATCCAACATTACCGACTGATTATTTCAGAATATTTCACTTTGTTCAACTAACTCGGCATAAGTGTACAAATTGTTTATGCACAATCAAACAAAACAAAAAAAAGAGCTATAAACCTTTTTCTAGAATTTAAATATATTATGGAAAAACTTTGATGTTCAATGTTATATTTTCAAAAGGAGTTGATGAAAAATATATATAATATAAAATATCGGACTTCAATATTGTCACGATCCAAAATTCCAACACGGGCGTCGTGATGGCACTTAGTCTCTAAGACTAAGTAAGCCGATTATAATTACAATTCAAGCCAAAAAAAAATTTAATTTAATAAAGGTGTCAAAACCAACAGCAGGGCAACATGAACACCATTAATATTGCTCAACAAATAACGAATACAATTACAACCAATTAATCAACTCCTAACACATATTTCGTACATAAATAATCACCATGAATTAGTTAGAGGTAGTAGACATACTTATTGTAGACCAAATCTTAAAAGATAACTTTTGGGGTATTCTTGAGATTTTGAAGAAATCCTATGGAATCCAATCAAAACCTTGTTGTAACTAGTGATTGAGAAGTGAAATCATCATAAAAACTCACCTTACGTGTGTATTGGAAGCCTTGGCCAGATGGGTGATGGAGAGAAAGCCCTAGTATTGACGAAATGACTTAGCCCCTCTCTTTATCCGTCCTTGGGGTTATTTAATGGGCTCCTACGTGCGCGGCCGTGCACCTGGGCAAGTGGTCGCGCATCCGGCCGCGCACCTAAGGTAGAAAGTCTCAAATATGCGCGGCCGCGCATCTGAGCGCGCATATGACATAGGTCCAGTAAAATGGTCCTAACTTTCTGTATACTTATCCAAATGACGAACGGTTTAATGCGTTGGAAATTAGACTCAAAGAGCTTTGATTTGATATAACTCTTTATATCTTGAGAGTTATGCTCGTTTGAAGTTAGGTCTTGTGCGAACTCAATTGAAACTTTATCCCATCATATAATTTTCAACTTGACTTAGCCTTAGGGCTCTTCTTAGACCATAAACCATTCGTAATGCACCTAATACATACATTATCATGGTCAACTGATATCATTCAAATTATTAGTCTTATTCATACCCGAATTAATATAATTAACACCCGTCAATCTTCTTAATGGCCTTAAAACACTTAGAATTTTTTCGGGGTGTTACAAATATTATGAATCTAAAGTTAAAGAGATGCAAGAATAATTCTCCCAAAGTACAAATAAGACGTAAGATATTAACAATTTAAAATAAGGACAAAATTTTATATAAGAAAAATAATTTATTTTAAAGTCCTAAATATTAGAACTTTTTACCTAGTTCAATAAGAACATATTTAGTAACCAAAATTTTAGTTGATTTTAAAGTGCTATTAGAAAAATTAATTAAATTACAACTCTAATGTGAAACCTATTTTTAAAGGATAAAAAAGGCGAACAATATTTCGTTAAGGGCCTTTGTGCTTTTAATATAGTAATAGTATTTATGAATGTGCGTTGCACGTTACTAATGGCATGTGATGGTTTTAAAATTTATTTATGTGAAAAAATAACAAAATTTAATTAATGAGAGAAAATTTATGTATAATAATACAACAATCATCTAAATATCGAAAAATATTATTACATTAGCATAATACGTGAATTCAAAATGAAAGGACATCATAAGAACTTACACAAATGATCAATTTAGTCATATTAGTTAGATAATTATGTACTATAGTTTAAAAGTACTTAATGTGATGGTATGTTACCGAACACTTATTTGTAGATAATTTCTTTTGTATATATTTCCTTCTAATGTTTTGGTTGCTCTGCCATAACCAGAACTCTTGTTGTAAGTGCGATATATAGTTGTTCGTGCAAGAAAATATATTGCCGTAAATATACTCCAATATTTAGGATGTTTGTCCTTGTGCTTTATTTATTATAATTGCAAAACACAAAATATACTGAAAATTATTTTCACACAAACTTAAAAGGATATTCTTGAGTTTCGGAAGACGAAAGTTATATTCGGTGATAAACACATACTTAGAAGCACAGTGGCCAGTATCATCTTGCATATATGACGTTGATATCAAAACTTTTATATACCATATGTGTGCTATTATAAAAGCTATTTAAGTAGCATGATGGACATATTCTTCTTCAAAATTAACTTATATGCAATGGAAGATCAATTTTAACTTAGTCTATTATATATACATACGTAAGAAATAATGAGTGTGACAATTGTATGGTAGAAAGACATTTGGTATTAATTATTGGTATCATCTTCTGCTAAGTAAAAAAATATTTTATCTTTACCACAAAACTTTACAATCCACCTTTTATTTAGTTGATCAACATATTCATTTCTGCTAACTAAGATAGTTCTTTCATTTCTATCATGTAATTTGCATAAATTGCATTTTATTCTAATGATGAAAATATTTTCCTTATTAAATGCACTACTATTACCGTTGGAGTTGATAATCATGTGTTATAGAAGAACCAAATCATCTTTTATTGGATGCTCTTTTTTGTTTTCGACACGAATCAATAAGTCACTGAATGCTTGATCTATTCTTACTTTTATATTTCTTGTCAATTGAGTCTTTTTCATTTGAGGCCATAAGTATAATTTTGGCAAGCTAACTTTTACAATCTCTGCTTTTGTTGATTTTGGGACTACTGGTAGTACTTGACAGAAATCACCTCCCAAACCATTACTTTTCCACCAAACAGTTCAATGATATCCAATATATTTCTAAAACTCCAGGCAATTGTTTTGATCATTTTACACTTAGCCATAAGCGCTTCATCCCATATTATCAATTTTGTTTTTCTTATAAATTACATTATTGCTCTGCTTTGATATATTTATGATGGTTATTTTAGTTGTTTGAAAAGGTATATCAAATCTAAAGTGAGTTGTACGACCTCGTAATAAAATCGTTGTCGGTACACCACTTGTTGTTATTGCTAACAGTCTCATGCCTCTTGATATGATATTTGCAAGTAATGCATGACATAGTAATTTATTTCGATTTCACCGGAGACATCTACAAAGGATAATCCCGGCCCGCTATGCCAGAGTCGACTCTTTATAATATAATCTTGAAACCTTGTTCTTGTTTAGGATTTAGTTTTGATTGTGCTTCCTTAGACACTTGTATGACCTTTTGATTCTTAATATTATAGTAACCTTTTTTACTTTGTGTTCTAACATTTTTAATCGCCAACACTCTTTTTATGGAATAAATTTGTGTACCTTAAGATTTTTTTTAACTTGAAAAATAATTTTACTCATAAAGTAAAATTTATTTTATGTTGATTCAAATTCTTAATATTAGTTCATCTCTTATTTTAAATATTTAATTGTAATCATAATTTTATTCACCATAAATTATTTTTTCAAAGAGTAAACTAAAGAGGTAGCGAGACTAAGCGCAATTTTAGGAAGAGTTGGACCCTTGCCTCTAGGCATCGACCTGACATTTCATTTTTAAATCTTTATGTTTGTGGAATCATTAGTGGGATTGATTCTTACCAACCATTTTTTTTCTCTTTTTCACACATTTATCTTTAAAAAAATTTAGTTTTTCTTTAATAATTGGGTATATTTTTCAATATTACACGAAAATTTGATAATAAAAAATATTACTTGGGTATGAAAGCAGTTCAATATAATATAAAATACATTATCGTGGGGATATTTCTTTTTCAATTTCAACACTTTATGCAATCCATTTAATATTACTTTTAGTCTTTCTTGGTATGGGACTAATGTATTGCCAATACGGAGGATTCTTATAGAAATGATTTTATTAAACCTTACTACATTTTTTATAAGAATTTGGATAATTTTATTAATTTTAAACTCTTAAATATTAAAAAATATTAACATAGAAGGTATTGTAGTACAAAAAAAAAGTTATTACAGTTATGTCATTTCCCTATGAGTTCTTCTATTTGATATTTTAAGGCTATTTTGGTCTATCAATCTTGTATTCATACTTTTATAATAATATAGGCTCTGATTTTTTTTAATAGATTTGGAAATAGAATACATTCTCAAATTAAATTGTAATAGGGCAATATAATACGTTTTCAAAGTAAATTAATAATAGAAATTTTTAAGAAGTATATCCTAAAAATAATAGGATTACATGACTAAAAATATATCTTTATCCCGAAAGTGATTATACTAATAGAAATTTTAACGTGTTCCTAAAGGTATTAAGTTTACATGCTAATATGTAGTATTATATGTCTATGCCCGAAAGTAATTATACTAAAAGAATTCTTAAAGATAATCATGGGATTCCTAACGTGCAATATTATATGTCCTAAAACTAATAGGATTATAAGGCTAATGCCTAGAATTTCGGTTACGTCCTTCTATTGTGAGATATTATGATTAATATTATAAAGTTATATTTGTAAATTAACATTGTATTCATACTTTTATAATAATAATAAAATAATATATATAGATAGATAGATTATTATTCTTTTTGTTTTACTTTTCTTTCTTTGTCATTCAAAAGAGTAGGATCACATTAGAACAGGTTAATTGTTTCACCTTTGCGCTGGTGAGGGACAAAGCAAGCATTAGAACAGGTAAAATTATGATAAAAGGACTTTTGATCTTATGATATCTAGAAAAGATTCTCTAAGATAGCTTCTCTCTTTTTTTTCTCAAAGTCAAGCAATTATTTTCTCAAAGCGTAAAAAAGATGTCATCATTTATTGCAATTGGCTACAAATTAATTACAAGTAATTATATATGTGAGTTACAAATGATGTGTGGTGCCAACTAAAAAAAAACAATTAAAGTTACACATTGGCTTAATTTGATTATGTTTAAGGTTGCAAAAGCTTTTTTTCTTGCACACAAGATTTCCCTCCGAATAAGACATACTCATTTGGGGTAATTGAACTTGTCTTTAACTCAAGTCATAGCCAAAACTTATTAGGGACACCAAATACCAATGAAGTAGATGAAAATCATAAAAGATTAAGATTTAAGTCTCATATTAGAAAAAAAGTATAGTCCAAAAGTTCCATATAAACAATAGAAATGTTCCCATATTTATACCACGCTTATTTTGGTCGAAATGCTCAATCGATTATCTTTGTCATTGCTGACTAAACTAAAGAATAAAATGTATCAAAGAAGATAGGTGTAACCAATAAGTAACCCCACAAGAGAAAAACCATCTTTACATGATTATCTAATTTATTTGCATATGTCTATTACCCTAAAGACAAAAGCATTGGGATGTATCAGAAATAGGGGTTGTCATGTTAGGTTATATGTCGTGATTTATTCCTTTATATATGCACCTTCCATGCCCCTTGTCTCCCTCTGCCCCTCTCCTATCATTTGTCAAGAAATTAGCAAAACGCCATCTCGAAGAAGCCAAGAAATGGTGGCTTCTTTGGGAAACAAAACAGATTGAGTTTAATTTCTCTACAATGATTATACGTTGTAAAGAATATTTACACAATTAAATCACTTATAAAGTACGTACTCTTAATTACAAGTAAATACTTTTAATAAATAATAATTGATAACCTGATAAAAATAGTAATTAACTTGCTTTCATATGTTAAATTAAATTGTTAGCATAAAAGTTTTATATATACACTGTCAATCTATATATAGCTTAAAAAGTTAAATCCATTAGCAAAATGCCATCCCCAAGAAGCCAAGGAATGGTGTCTTCTTTGGGGGAACAAATCACGCTGAGTTTTGCATGTCAATGCTGGAAATTAGGTTTTGGGAACATGGAAGTCACTTGTGATATGAGAATCCTAGAAACTTCCCCTTACCCTAAATTAGGAGGGGGCCATGGGAGGGTGGATATATTGTATTGTATATTAAGAGTATTTAGTAAATGTCTAGTTCTGGGGGAAGGAATGCGTATTAGTCTTTTTTATCTAAAGTCGAATGTGATTGAGCACTCATCTCTGTGTACTTTTATTTCTTGGGATCTTGGGAGAACATCCAGGGAAATGGAGACAAAATATCTTTTGGCAATTGTTACTTTCATATGGATGTATCATGTGTCGGAGTCAGAATTTTCGTTAAGAGTGTTAAAATATATAAAAATAAACATACCAGAAAATTAAGGGGAGTCAATACATAAGATATACACATATAATTTATTTTTTTACCTAGCTACACAGTGTCTTTTTCCTGCGAAGGGGTGTCATGTGACATTTGATACCCCTTCCTATAAGGTGGCTCCGCCACTGGATGCATCACATCTTACAAAAGAAGCACTATTTAAAATATTTTTGTAATGACCCAGCCGTTCGTTTTGAGCATATGCATTCCGTTCAGCTATTTGAAGTCTTGAGCAGCATCGTGTGATAAATTATGACTTGTGTGAATCGTCGGTTTTGGTTTTCAGGTTATTCGAAATTGATTTGAAAGAATGAATTTCATGATTGAAGCTGTAGAGTTGGAAGAGTTGACCAAGTTTGACTTTTAGAATGTGACTATGGATTGGAGTTTTGATTGTTTCGTTAGGTCCGGATGGTGATTTTGGACTCGGGCGTAAGCCCGGATTCGCATTTGGATATTTCTAGAAGGTTTCACCGCTAATTGGCGAAAGTTGGAAATTTAAAGATTTAGAAAGTTCATAAGTTTGACCTAGAGTTGACTTTGAGGATATCATATTCGGATTGTGGTTTCGGGAATTGAAATAGCTTTGTTATGTCATTTGAAACTTGTGTGCAAAATTTGAGCTCATTCCGAATTGATTTGATATGTTTCGGCACGAGTTTTGGAAGTTAAAAGATTCAAAGTTTGTTAAGTTCGATTTGAGGAGCGATTCGTGATTTCGATGTTGTTATGTGTGATTTGAGGCCTCGAGTAGGTTCATGTTATCTGATGGGACTTGTTGGAATGTTAGGACGTGGTCATGAGGGGCTCGGGCGTGTTTCGAATCGATTTCGGACCATTTCTTCTTCATATTGCATTGCTGGTTTCTGCTGAAGTCTGGTGCACCAAAGTGTTCTTCGCGATCGAGGATTAGGAGATGCAATCGCGTAGAGGAAAGATTTGAGCTGGGCAGTTTCTTAATCGCTATCGTGATTTGATGAATGCGATCGCGGATTAGAAGATATGATCGCATAGAGGAAAGATTTGAGCTGGGCAGTTTCTTAATCGCGATCGCGATTTGATGGATGTGATCGCATAGCTTGGTGTGGATATTGTACGCGTTCGCACAATGGAGGTTGTGTTCGCATAGTGTTGAGACTGGGCAGCTGGGAACTGGAATTTCTTCAACGAGTTCACGTAAGAGGTGACGCGTTCGCGAAGTGTGGGAGCCTGTGTGCTTCACATTCGCATGGTTTAATTCGCGATCGCGTAGAGTATTTGTGGAGGCAGTGTTATTTGTTCATCGTGATCGCGATGGTTTGTATGCGATCGCATAGTGTATTTCTGGGGCAGTCAATTTTCCTTCTTCGCGATTGCAATGGTATTTCCGTGATCGCGGTTCATTAATTCGTCTAGTGAATATAAAGTACTCTATTTGGGAGGTTTCGGTCATTTTATCATATTTAGAGTTATGGAGCTCGGATTGAGGCGATATTTGAGGCGATTTTCACCATATGGATTGAGGTAAGTGTTCTCTACTTAGTTTTGGTTATATTTTGTGAATCTATCTTCGTTTTTGGTAATTGGATTGTGAATTTTAAGGAGAAAAATTGGAGATTTTGTCTAAAGTTTCATAAAGTGAATTTTCGAGTTTTGAACATTGATTCGGAGTCGGATTTGAATGAAACTTGTATGGTTGAACTTGTAATTGAATGGGTTGTCGGATTTTGTGAGTTTTCTCGGATTCTGAGGTGCGGGCCCGGGTTTGACTTTTTGGTTGACTTTGGGTGATTAAAGATTCAACCTTTATCGAATGGGTTTGATTCCTTTGGCATTATTTGATGTTCTTAAGTTGCTTTTGATTAGTTTCGAGCCATTTGGAGGTCGGTATGCAAGGGATGGCATTTCTAGAGTATTGTGTGGCTTGCTCAGTATTGGATTTGGCTTGTTCGACGTAAGTAACACTTCTAAACTTGGTACTGAGGTACGAACCCCTGAATCTACGTGATATGCATTTGGTGTTAAGGTGGCGCACATGCTAGGTGACGGGCGTGTGGGCGGGCACCGTGTGAATTATGACTCGATTGAATTTGTGGTACTATGTAGTGACCTAATCTTGTTTCTATTCATGAAATTTCTACGTGCTAGAGTAATTGAGTTGTGATCCATGTTAGAAACCATGTGTAGGCTATATGATTATCCTGTTGGGACCCATTGAGGTCATTTCTGCTGCTGAGTTATTTGCTTACATTGCAATTACATACTCATTCATTTGCATATCATATGTCAGTCTCTGTTGTTATTATTGATATATCATATCATCATTTTTGGGCTGATTTTCATGACATTGTGAGCCCGAGAGACTGGAGAGGTTGATGACTGAGTTGAGGCCTGAGAGCCGGATTGTGAGTAATATTGATGGGATCAAATTGCACGCCACAACAGTTATTATTGATTCATGATGGGATCGGGTTGCACGCCGCAGTAGGCTTTATTGATTCATGCCATGATTGGCTTATTATAACGCTTGGGCTGGATCTGCCCCTCCGGAGTCTGTACACCTACAGTAAGTGCAGTTGCTATTAATTCATTTGGGCTGGATCTTTCCTCTACAGTGATGAGTGACTGAGAGTGTTGAGGGTTGGATCTGATCTGGGATGGATCTGCCATGTTCAGTGCTGAGTAACTGTGATGAGTGGGAAGTATGAGACAATGATATTGAGTACTCTGAGAGTGTGAGTACATGAGTTCATTACTGTGATGCATTGCCTTTGGTATGCATACATGACACACATGCATAGAGGTGCATTTCCTCATGCTACGTGGTTTTGGTGACATTCATGATTTTACGTGCACACTGATATGTAGGCGTAGAGAAGTACTTTCCTTATGCTACCTGATAATGAAACAACTTATTTATTGTTGAAAGATTTTGAGAAAAATTAGTGTTTTTCTGACTCACTCATATTTGGTGATTTCGGTGAAGGATTTGGGTTTTACTATTATACCTGAAAAGCATGACTATTTTTCCGTAACTGTTAACGAGTTGAGCATCTCATCTCTAAGTTATTTATTTTATCACTTTTATTATATTGTTATGAATTGTTGTTGGCTATTGGTGTTGGACTCCGACATTTATACATTTATCTCAGCTCGTCACTACTTTCAACCTAAGGTTAGGTCTGTTACTTATTGAGTAAATGTGGTCAGTTGTACTCATACTATACTTCTGTACCTTGCATGCAGATTTTTGATGTTGATGTTGTTGTGTATGGCGGAGCTGGCATTGAAGACGTGCCTACGTCCCGGTCATAGCTGCCTCTTGATCTTTGTAGCTTTAGAATTTTAATCTGTTCGTGTATATTTCAGACATATGATGTATTTATTTCATATCAGCTTTGTAAACTTCAAATCTTAGAAGCTCATGATTCGTATTACCAGTCCTTGGGATTTTGTATAAAAGCTCAGTTATTTTATCATTATTGTCTCAGCAAAATTTATTGAAATTGGTTTATTGTTAATTGGCTTACCTAGCGGGTTAAGTTAAGTGTCATCAAGGCTAATTGGATTTGGATGGTGACAGTTTTCTCCAAGTCTTTTTCTTTCTTTATTCTATTAGGTTTTCACTTTTTTCCATTAGCCAATAGCCAGGGTAGATGTGTGTGTTAAATGGCTGACGGGCTGGTATGGACACAACTTCTGGTCCATGAATGTTATGTTAATTGGTACAAAGTTTTATTCGATTCCTTTTTCACTATTCTTCGACCTTTCTCGAGCTCTTTAGCTCTTTCTCCTCGTGCCGTTTTGTAGAAACAACATAAAATATGTGCTTAGAAATTTTTCCTTATTTTATATTTGTCACGATCCAAAATTACGTGACTGGCACCCGATATACTACCTAACTCAGGTGGACCAACCCATACAAATACCCATCTATATGCCTAATAGATGCATGCAAAAGTCATTTTGAAAATACAATCATTTTAAATGATTAATACAATACATGAAACATAATCCTTAAATCCACCATTTTCAATATTTGAAAATACATAAAAATAACAATATTTCTTTCATACATGCGATATGAATAATTCTCAATACAACTCAAAAGACTGATAATTGTCTATGGATCTCTATGACACAAGGATAAAATAAATACACGGGACAAACTCCAACCAGAAGAAAGTAAGATCAACACGACAACTACCATGAAATAGAAGTGGTGCATCACTATATACCTTGGAAAGAGAGTCATTCTAGCCTCATCTGCTCATCATATGCCACATCTCATCCTAAAAACATGTAAAGAAAGCAGGACCTTGGAGAGGGGCTCCTGAGGGCCGAGTACACGACCACGATACTCAATAAGTATCATAGACTCTCTCTAACTCAAGTTCCTGGGACAAGGCTTTACAAAACATATGCAACCAACATTATATATGAAGCGATAAACCATTACACAAGTTCATATTCTTTAGCATTTTGAATAAAAAGACTAGTAAAATATAAATCATGATACAAACTTTTAAAATATTTATATCAACCAATGATTCTAATAAAATCATGCAAACCCATTTCAACTTCATTAAATCATTGAAATCATTTTCGGTTCTTTAGGCCTATACATAACAAAATTATCTTTTACCTTTCACCAGGAGTATTATAATAGTACCGACATAAGAAGGTCAACTAGGTTATGTACCTACCGGAAAGTATCATATACCCTACTTGCTCAGGTCGTTTCATCGCAGTGAACTCATCCATGCTATTAATAGCACAAAATAGCACCTCTCAAGGAGGATACTCTGTCGTAGTCTATACCACAAAGTAGCTATCTACGCCTACACTGGCACGTTTAGTTTCGTGGCGACGAACATAATATATTCGAAGCCAATCTCGGTGAACACAAGTAACTCCCAAAATATTTGATACTCCAAAAATAGATTCATAGCTGAATAGTCTCAAAGTATCTGTTTTATCAAATCATGACATTTACAGTCAATCCAAATAGTTTGAATAAAATCAAATAAGGTCCTTCCTCATTCATATTAAGCAATTAACAAAATGAGATTTCAATCCTTAAAGATTTAACAAGTGCTACTTCGAAATATAAAGATTTTAGAAATATTACATTTCTCAGTTTATAAAACAAAGGTAATAATAGAACTCAAACGTTTAATCCATTTATCATCAACATAAGTTTTAATAAAACTTATAACATTTGCCTCAGTGTTATTTTGCTAACAAATTTTTAAAAACAAGATTTTATAAAATAACATGACACTATTTCATATGCAACACGACGCAAAGACCATGGTAACATCCTTTCCTGCTTGTCCCAACGAGTGCGGATGCACATTTATGAACAATCTCATGTATCAAGTCAAAACATGTGTTTAGAGAAAATTTCTCAAGTAGAGTAAGTTTTAATCAACTTACCTTAAGTCCAAACTCCAAAATAGTATTATAAGGATCCAATTTATTTAGAACTCTCAAACATCGCCAACAAGCCAGTATTTACATAACAACTCATATTCATCAACGACATGTTATGATAACACAATTAAGTCAGCTATGTGTTCAACCCTTAGGTCCAATTTTACAAGTCTAGTAAAAATTAAAATTCCCACCATAGAAGTCGGTTCTTGAGTTTTTAACTCTAAATCTATCATTGCATACCCAACAATACGATATTCAATAATTGAATTTCTCACAAGATTATAAAAAATATCATTTAACTCATTTTCACCAAATCGACATTATTCATCGTCTCTACCCATTAGTAATCTTATTCACAATACTCATTTCTAGAGTTCATCTCCCAACTTAACCAAACCATAATTTTTACTCCAAATCACCTTTTATATACTTATTTATACACAATAGATGAACATTGAGTAATGGGATTACCTCTTGAAAACAAATCTTGAAATCTTCATTTTTATATTCTAGGAGGATTTGCAAGAATCTAACAAATATGATGGTTGAATCTTGTTATTAGTGGTGTTAATCAACTTGAATTAACATAAAACTTACATAAAAACTCACCTTGTATGTTCTAAGTGAAGCCTTGGTCAAAAGCCTCAAAGAATTCCAAATATTTGACCCCAAATCATCTCTCCCCGACTTAGGGGGTATTTATAACATTCCCAGGTGCACTGCTGCGCATCTGGGCGGGCACTTAGGGCAGCCGACTTCTTCATATGCATTCTCAGGTGCGCTGCCGCGCAGTCGGGTGCGCATCAGACAATGCTCAGTAAATTGGTCATAACTTTTAGTACAAAATTTAAAATAACGAACGACTTGAACCGTTAAAAACTGGACTCAAAGATATTTAATTTTATAGGTTTAACCCATCGTAAATCATTATACACATATAGATAATGTCGTTTGAAGCTAGGTCATGTGTGACCTTGGGCACCTTCTTCCTCGTAATAATTTCAACTTGTTCCAAACTACTTTCCCCCACTTCTAAATATCCTTATAACCCTTCAAACCATGTCCAACACATGTCCACATATCCAAATGGATTTATCCATAATCATAATTATTGTTAGCTTACAAATAATACGCTAAGTGCTTAATGACCTTCTAATGAGGCCTTCAATATTTGAACATTTTCCGGGGTGCTACATTCTGCCCCACTAAAGATCATTCGTCCTCGAATGACTTTTATTGATTATGTTCAAGTCCAAAAGCTACTACTTAAGCTTTACTTTACTTCCCAATCCTTAAGGCCTTAACATTTCAGTAACTCTCTAAATTTTTAAAAATTTCGGTAGATTGTTCTTTATTTTTAAGCCTATCATAAATTTCAACCTGCCAGGGAGCCACAAGAATACAACACAACAAGCCCCACATGGCTCTACACATTATATATATGCCTAAAATTCCTCCATGGGCCTCATATGTGTTACGACCCAATTTCCATTATAGGCCATGATGGCGCCCAACATCGCCGCTAGGCAAGCCAACTATGACTATCCATGTATTTATTCCTTTTAATATTTTTAAGGTAATTTATTTTATTTAATAAGAGAACGATTAAAGCGTGATTGTAATAATGTAAAGCATAAAATAATGAAAGAGTGAAATAGTGAATTTAATAATCAAAACCATAAAATATGTACTAGAATCTCCCAAAATCCGGTGTCACAAGTGCATGAGCAAACTAGTAGAGTATACAAAATCCCCTATATTACTGTCTGGAGTAAGGTAGACAGAAAAATAAATATAACAAGAAGGGACTCCGGTGCTGCAGAACGGGCATAGGAAGCAACTCACCACTAAGTCTCCGGGTAGCGGGAGTACGCGCCTGACTGGCCGTCAGATACACCTGCCTCAAATCCTGCACGATTAGTGCAGAAGTGTAGCGTTAGTATATAAATAATGTGTACCCGGTAAGTATCTAGTCTAACCTCGAAGAAATAGTGACGAGAGGTCGACATCGACACTTACTAAGGGTCAATAAATAAATTGCATAAATTATAGATAGGCATGGAATACATCGGTAATAACGAATTAATGAACAATAAATAAGTGGTTCTTCCACTAAATATCAATTAAAATCTCCAACTATCACGTACTAATTTCAACAAATAAGATCCATCAAGTAATTATAATTTCTCAAGTCATGGAAGAATTATCAAGTATAATCGGACTCCGAGCAATATCACACACAATTTATGCCGAGGTCATATGGCCCGATCCAGAATAATGTGTACACTACCGAGGGTCGACCTGCGCGAATCACAGATGCATCTATTATACTGCCGAGGCATTCGGCCCGATCCACAGGAAGGGAAAATACTCTACGAACTCCGATTAACACCTACTACAAGAATAATGCACAAGGAGGCATAATTTTCACAAGCAGTCAAGTAACCCGTCAAAACTCAAAGTAATGAAGCTCGGTCTTTACGAATCCTTTATCCAATATCAAATATAATTTAAGCAATTAAACTAATGAGTTGAGTACAAATAATACAAGAAATACATGGTAGAGTCCTAAAACTACCCGGACATAAGCATGATATATAGCTACATGCGGACTCTCGTCACATCGTGCACACGTAGCACCCACAATTAGCAAACAATCATTTATAGCACATACGAGAAAAATTTCCTCTTACAAGATTAGGCAAGAGACTAACCTCGTTTCAAGTTCTCTTCCCGGTCTACAATCCACACTAAAGCCTCAAATCGGTGCCACGCAAATTCGAAACTAGCCATATATTGTATAAATTAATCAATATACGCTCAAAAATTTATAATTTAACTATTAGATTAATTATCCAACCTAAATTGAAAGATTCCTAAAATTTATCCCGGACCCACGTGTCCGGATTTCAAAAATTTTGGTAAATAAAAGTTACACATAACCTCACGAACCCAAATATATAATTTCTACTCAATTCCATAATCCTTTTCGTGATCTAATCCCATTTTTATCAAAACCTAGGTTTTTCAACACACTCCTAAAATTTCCACATTTTACATGTTAAAATCTACCGATAATCTATGTATTAAACTCACATTGGATAAAAATTACTTACTTTCAATAGCTAGGTGAAAACCCCTCTCCAAGAAGCTCCAAAATCGGCCAAGGAAAATAAAAATGAGAGAAAATGGCCTAAGTCCTGTTTTTAAAACAAGTCTCTACCCAGGCATTCCTTCTTCGCGATCGCGAAAAGGGCCGTGCGATCGCGAAGGCAAAATTCTGCCTCGCCCGAAAAACGTTCTTCGCCAATGCGAAAGCTTACTTGGCCTGCCCTACGCGAATGCGAGGGTTTCTTCGCGAATGAGAAGACCAACAGTGTGCCACCCCCAGCTCGCCTTACCCTTTGTGAACGCAGACCCCTTCACACGAACACGAAGGCCCGTGGCCCAGATCTTCGCGGTCGCGAGCTTCTTTTCGTGAATTCGTAGAACAAACTTTCCCTAGCCCAATTACTTCATCGCGAATGCGAGGCCTTCTCCGTGTTCACGAAGAAGGAAACCAGAACAGCAGATAGCAGATTTTTGAACTTAACTCTAGGTGGTCCGAAACTCACCCTAGCTACCCGGGATCGCGTCCAACTGCACCAACAAGTCTATAAATATAATATGGACCTGCTTGAACTCTCGGAACACATAAATCAACAACGAAACTAAGAATCGTATCCTAAAGCCAAATTGGATCAAATTATGAACTTCAAGCTTTTCAACTTACTCCGAACGCGCCTAATCATACTTAGACTACTCGGAATGACACTAGATTTTGCATACAAGTCATAAATCACCATATAGAACTATTTCCCAGCTCTAAATCCTAAACGGACCTCGATAATACCAAAGTCTACTCCAAACCAAATTTAAAGAACTTGAAAACCTTCAAGGCGCCAGCTTTCAACATTAAGCGTTGAAACGCTCCCGGATTATCTGAATACCGATCCGAACACATGCCCAAGTCCAAAATCATAATATGAACCTATTGGAATCATCAAATCCCGGTTCCAAGATTGTTTACTAAAAATATTGACTCAAGTCAAACTTAACCATCTTAGGCCACTATTAAGGAACCAAGTATTCCGATTTCAATCCGAACCCTTCTAAACCTAAGTCAACCATTCACACAAGTCATAAAATAGTAAAGGAACCTTCGGGGAGTCTTAATTAGGGGAATGGGGGTCTAGAAAGCAAAACAAACAGTCGGGTCATTACATTCTCCACCTCTTAAACAAACGTTCGTCCTCCAACGGGTATAGAATCATACCTGGAGGTGCTGAATATGTGTGGATATATGCTTCGCATGTCCTCCTCGGTCTCCCAAGTCGCCTCCTCAATTGGTTGAACCCTCCACTGTACCTTTACCGCATAAATCTTCTTAGACCTCAACTGGCGAACTTGCTTGTCAATAATGGCAAGTGGCTCCTCCTCAAAACCCAAGCTCTCATCTAGCTGAACCGTGTTGTAGTCTAACACATGTGACCTGTCAACATGATATGTCCGGAGCATAGACATGTGGAAACTGGGTGAACTCCCAATAGACTAGGAGGTAAAGCAAGCTCATAAGCCACTTCCCCAACTCGCCTATACACCTCAAATGGGCCAATAAACCTTGGGCTCAGCTTACCCTTCTTCCTGAACCTCATGATTCCCTTCATCGGTGAGACTTTCAAGAGAACCTTCTCGCCCATCATAAATGATAAATCACGTGCCTTCTGATCCAAACTCTTCTGTCTAGACTGCACTGTGCGAAGTCACTCCTGAATCAATGCTGGACTGATAACTGTTGTTATAAGCAAACTCGGCTAAAGGCAAGAATCGATCCCACTGCCCTCCGATGTCAATCACACATGCTTTGAGCATATCCTCCAGGATTTGAACTGTCCGCTTCGACTGCCCGTCGATCTGCAGATGAAAGGCTGTGTTGAGCTCTACCCGAGTACCCAACTCGCTCTGTACTGCTCTCCAGATATGCGAAGTGAATTGAGGGCCTCTATCTGCAATGATGGAAACAAGCACACCATACAACTAGACAATCTCCTGAATGTAAATCTGGGCCAACCTCTCTGATGAGTACATAGTCATCACTGGAATAAAGTGTGCCGACTTGGTCAGCCTGTCGACAATGACCCAAACGACATCAAACTTCCTCAACGTCTGCAGTAACCCAACTACGATATCCATAGTGATGCGCTCATATTTCCACTCTGGTATAACCATCTACTGAAGTAGGCCACCTGAACTCTGGTACTCATACTTAACCTACAAGCAATTTAGGCATCTCACTACATACTCAACTATGCCCTTCTTCATCCGCCGCCACCAATAATGCTGCCTCAAGTTTTAATACATCTTCACAGCACCTTAATAAATAGAATACCGAAAACTATGTGCCTTATATAGAATCTTCTCCCTTAATCCATCAACATTAGGAACATATAGGCGACCCTGGAATCGTAGAACACCATCTTCACCGATAGTAACCTCCTTGGAACCACCCTGTAGCAACTTCTCCCTAAGAACCAGTAAGTGAAGATCATCGTACTAACGAGCCTTGATCCACTCAAATAATGAATACTAGGCCACAATGCATGCAAGAACTCGACTAGGCTCTGAAATATCCATCCTCACAAGTCTGTTATCCAAGGACTGGATGTCCAAAACCAATGATCTCCCCTCTGCTGAAATGAATACCAAACTACCCATACTCTCGGCCTTTTTGCTCAAGGCATCCGCAACCACATTCGCCTTACCCGGATGATAAAGAATGGTAATATCATAGTCCTTCAGTAACTCAAGCTACCTGTGCTGCCTCAAATTGAGATCCCTCTTCTTGAAAAAATGTTGCAAGCTGCGATGATCGGTGTAAACCTCACAGAACACCCCATAGAGATAATTCCTCCAGATCTTGAGAGCACGAACTATCGCGGCCAACTCCAAATCATATACGGGGTAATTCTTCTCGTGGGGCTTCAACTGACATAAATCATATGCAATAATTTGCCCCTCTTGCATCAATACACAACCTAGGCCAACGCGTGAAGCATCGCAATACACAGTATATATCCCTGAACTGGAAGGCAAAACTAACATCGGTGTTGTAGTCAATACGGTCTTGAGCTTCTGAAAGCTCGCCTCACAATCATTGGACCATCGGAATGGAGCACCCTTCTGGGTCAATCTGTTCAAAGGTGCCGCAATAGATGAGAAGCCCACCACGAACCGACGATAATTACCTGCTAACCCCAAGAAGCTCCTGATCTCGATCGTTGTGGTAGGACGAGGCCAACTCTGGACTCACTCGATCTTCCTTGGATCTACCTTAATACCCTCGCCTAATACGACATGCCCCAAGAATTCCACAGAATCCAACCAGATCTCGTACTTGGAGAATTTAGCATATAGCTTCTGTTCCCGCAAGGTCTGAAGCACAGCCCTCAAATGCTACTCGTGCTCCTCCATACTACTGTAGATCAATATGTCATTAATGAAGACAATGACAAATGAGTCACTATATGTCCTAAACACCCGGGTCATCAAATCCATAAATACCGCCAGGGCATTGGTCAAGCCGAAGGACATCACTAAAAACTCATAGTGGCTATATCTAGTCCGGAAAGCCGTCTTCGGAACATTCGAAGCACGAATCTTCAGCTGATGATACCTAGATCTCAAGTCGATGTTAGCGAATACCTTGGCACCCTGCAACTGGTCAAACAGATCATCAATACACGACAATGGGTGCTTGTTCTTAATAGTAACTTTGTTCAACTAGCGGTAATCAATGCACATCCGCATAGTCTCATCCTACTTTTTCACAAACAACATCGGTGCACCCCAAGGTGACACACTCGGTCTGATGAACCCCTTTGCTAGCAACTCCTCAAGTTGTTCTTTCAACTGCTTCAACTCTTTTAGAGCCATGCGGTATGGTGAAATAGAGATAGGCTGGGTACATGGTGCCAAATCAATACAGAAATCGATATCACGATCGGGTGACATGCCTGGTAGATCAGAATGAAACATATCGAAAAAATCCCACACCACGAGCACTGAATCAATCATGAGAGTCTTTGCAGCAATATTCCGAACGTAAGCCAGATAAGCCAAACAACCCTTCTCGACCATATGTCAAACCTTCAAGAAAGAAATAACCTGGCTGGATGTACTGATAGATGAACCCCTCCACTCCAATCTAGGCAACTCTAGCATCGCCAAGGTAACAGTCTTGGTGTGGCAATCAAGAACGGCATGGTACGGATATAACCAATCCATGCCCAGGATGACCTCAAAGTCGTTCATGTCGAGCAACAGAAGATCCGCTCTCTCAGAGCCACAAAAAGTCACAATACAGGACCGGTAAATCCGATCCACAATAATAGAATCGCCTACTGGCGTGGACATATATACAGGAGCATCCAAAGACTCAAGATAAACACCCAAAAATGAGCAAACAGAGATGAAATATATGAATACGTAGACCCTGAATCAAATAGTATCGAAGCATCCCTACCGCAGATAGAAATAATACATGTGATCACGGAGTCTGAGGCTACTACATCTGATCTGGCTGGAAAGGCATAAAACCTAGCTGGTGCGCCACCTGACTGGCCTCCACCTCTAGGGAGACCCCTACCCGCCTGACCTCTGTCTCTGGCCGGCCGAACGGTTGGTGCGGCAGCTAGTGCGGTGATCATAGGCTGATGGCCCTACTATACTGCCTTGACCCGAAGCCTGGGGCAGAATCCCCTCACATGAACAAAATCCCTGCACTCATAGCAACCTTTCGGTGTAGGAGATGACTGGCCCTGAGTCTGATCTTGGGGACTTGAACACCCATTGGAAGAACCCTAAATAGCTGGTGGAAAGTAGGAGCTCTCTGGGATTGCGCTGAAATAGGGCTACACTGGAGTACCCCCGAGAAGGCGACGGTGCTGAATATATGGGCCTGCTAGACTGGCCCCTCACAAACTGACCTCTGCCACCAGATGGAGCACCACTAAACCCTCCAAAATATCGAGGTTGTTTGTCCCTCGGCGCCTTCTCTCGGCCCTGCTGACAAATACCCTCGATCCTTCGAGCTATCTCCACAGCCTGCTTGTAAGGAGTCCCCATCCCAATCTCTCAGGCCATAGTAACTTGGATACCATAGTGCAAGCCCGCAATAAACCTCTGCACTCTCTCTGGATCGGTGGGGAGTATCATAAGTGCATGATGAGACAACTCAGAGAATCTCGCCTCATAATCAGTCATAGATATCTAACCCTGCTGGAGCTGCTCGATCTGACCCCGTAACTCTTCCCTCTGAGAGAGTGGAATATATCTCTCCAGGAAGAGACGTGTGAACTATTCCCAAGTCAAGGGAGGAGAACCTGCTGGTCTGTTGAGAAGATAGTACTGCCACCATATACGGGCCCTGCCCTCTAGCTGAAATGTGGTAAAGTTCACCCCGTGGGACTCCAATACTCTCATGCCGTGCAGTCTATCCCTACAACGATCAATAAAGTCTTGGGGGTCCTCATGTCACTCACCGCCAAAGGTACGAGGATGTAGCCTGGTCAATCTATCCAATAGCTTCTGCGGCTCACCCGTCGCGGCTGGTCTGGGTTCTGGTATAGCCGTTGCAACTGGATGAGCCCCGCTCGCAGATTGTGCACTCAAGGTCTAATATACGGTAGTTGTATGACCTGGAGCCTAAGCGGTAGGGGTTTGTGCTCCCCCTCCCGCCTGAGATGTGGCTGGGTTCGCTGGAAATAAACCAGCCTGCATCATAGAGTCCATGAACTGCAGCATACGGCCCATGACCTCCTGAAATCCCAGTGCAGACATGAAATCTGCCGGGGCCGGCTCAGCTGCAGGTACCTCGCCCTACTCCTCAATAATAGGATCCTCTACTGGATCCATTGGTGGCACAACAGGAGCAACTTTAGGACGCCCTCGTCCTCTGGGCCTCTGCCTCGGCCTCTAGCAACAGGGGGAGCAGCTCTTCCACTGCCAATTACATCTGTCATGCGCGTTCTCACTATCTGTGAGATAATAAGAGAAAGATACTTAGCACAACATCAATTCACGATAGGAGATGAAGAAAGAGAAGTTTTCTAACACTATATAGCCTCTCGAAGATAAGTACGAACGTCTCTGCACCGATCCGCAAGACTCTACTAGGCCCACTCATGACTTGTGAGGCCTATATGAACCTAGTGCTTTGATACCAAGCTGTCATGACCCAATTCCCACAATAGACCGTGATGGTGCCTAATATCACCGCTAGACAAGCCAACGGTGACTATCCATGTATTTGTTCCTTTTAATATTTTTAAAATAACTGATTTTATTTAATAAGAGAACGATTAATAAGTGATTGTATTAATATAAAGCATAAAATAACGAAAGAGTTAAATAGTGAATTTAATAATCAACACCATAAAATATCTACTAGAATCTCCCAAAACTTGGTGTCACAAGTGCATGAGCAAACTAGTAGAATATACAAAACCTCCTATACTACTGTCTGGAATAAGGTAGACAGAAAAATAAATACAACAAGAAGAGACTCCGGCACTACAGAACGGGCACAGGAAGCAGCTCACCACTAAGTCTCCAGATAGCGGGGGTACGCGTCTGACTGGCCGCCAGATACACCTTCCTCAAATCCTGCACGATTAGTGCAGAAGTGTAGCGTGAGTACATATACAATATGTACCCAGTAAGTATCTAGTCTAACCTCGAAGAAGTACTGACGAGGGGTCGACATCGACACTTACTAAGGATCAATAAATAAAGTGCAAAAATTATAGATAGGCGTGGAATACATCGGTAATAACAAATTAATAAACAATAAATAAGTGTTCCACTAAATATGTATTAAAATCTCCAACTATCACGTACTAATTTCAACAAATAAGAGCCATCAAGTAATTATAATTTCTCAAGTCATGGAAGAATTATCAAGTATAATTGGACTCCGAACAATATCACGCACAATTTATATCGAGGTCGTACGGTTCGATCCAGAATAATGTGTACACTACCGAGGGTCGACCGGCGCGAATCACAGATGCATCTATTATACTGCCGAGTCATTCAACCTGATCCACAGGAAGGGAGAATACTCTATGAACTCCGATTAATGGCTACTAGAAGAATAATGCACAAGGAGGCATAATTTCCACTAACGGTCAAGTGACCCATCAAAACTCAAAGTAATGAAGCTCAGTCTTTACAAATCCTTTATCCAATATCAAATATAATTTAAGTAATTAAACTAACAATTTGAGTACAAATAATAGAAGAAATACATGGTAGAATTCTAAAACTAACCGGACATAAGCATGATTGTTAGCTACATGCGGACTCTCATCACATATTGCGCATGTAACACCCACAATTATTAGCAAACAATCATTTATAGCACCTATGGGAAAAATTCTCTTTTACAAGGTTAGGCACGAGACTTACCTCATTTCAAGTTCTCTTTCCGGTCTACAATCCACACTAAAGCCTCAAATCGATGCCACGCAAATCTGAAACTAGCCAAAATCAATATATGCTTAAAAGTTTATAATTTAACTATTAGAGTAATTACCCAACCCAAATTGAAAGATTTCTAAAATTCACCCCATGCCCACGTACTCGGATTCTGAAATTTGTTGTAAATAAAAATTACCCATAACCTCACGAACCCAAATATATAATTTTTACTCAATTCCATAATCATTTTCATGGTCTAATCCCATTTTTATCAAAACCTAGGTTTTTCAACAAACTCCTAAAATTCTCACATGTTACATGTTAAAATTTACCCATAATCTATGTATTAAACTCACATTGGGTAGGAATTACTGACCTTCAATAGCTAGGTGAAAACTCCTCTTCAAGAAACTCCAAAATCGTCCAAGGGAAATGAAAATGAGAGAAAATAGCCTAAGTCTCATTTTTAAAACATATCTCTGCCCAGGCATTCCTTCTTCGCGATCGGGAAAAGGGCTCTGCGATTGCGAAGGCAAAATTCTGCCACGCCCAGAAAACGTTCTTCGCGAACGCGACAAGAGCCTCGCGAGCGCGACGGCTTGCCTGGCCTGCCCTACGCGAACGGGAGGGCTTTTTGCGAACACAAAGACCAATAGTTTGTCGCCACCACTACCCTAGCTCGCCTTACCCTTCGCGAATGCTGACCACTTCACACGAACGCGAAGGCCAGTGACCCAGAACTTCGCGATCGCGAGCTCCTTTTCGCGAACGCATAGAACAAAATCTTCCTAGCCCAATTCCTTCATCGCGAACGCGAGGCCTTCTCCGCATTCGCGAAGAAGGAAACCAGAACAGCAGATAGCAGATTTTGAACTCAACTCCGGGTGGTCCGAAACTCACCCGATCCACTCGGGACCTCGTCCAACTACACCAACAAGTCTATAAATATAATATGAACCTGCTCAAACTCTCAGAATACGTAAAAAAACAACGAAACTAAGAATCATACCCTAAAGCCATATTGGATCAAATTATGAACTTCAAGCTTTTCAACTTACTCCGAACGCGCTGAATCACATTTAGACTATTCGGAATGACATCAAATTTTGTGTACAAGTCATAAATCGCCATACGAAACTATTCACAGGCTCGAAATCCCAAATGGACCTCGATAACACCAAAGTCTACTCCAAACTAAATTTAAAGAACTTGAGACCCTTCAATGTGCCAACTTTCAACATTAAGCACTGAAATGCTCCCGGATTATCCGAAACTCGATCTGAACACACGCTCAAGTCCGAAATCATCATACGAACCTATTGGAGCCGTCAAATCTTAGTTTTGAGGTTTGACTCAAGTCAAACTTGGCCATCTTAAGCCACTATTAAGGAACCAAGTGTTTCGATTTTAACCCGAACACTTCCAAACCCAAGTCAACTATCGCCGCATGTCATAAAACAATAAAGTCACCTATGAGGAGTCTTAATTAGGAAAATGAGGATCTAGAAAGTAAAACAACCAGTCCAATCATTACAATATGCTTCAATACAACTAAATAGCCACTCTTGACATCCCAGTAATGAAATATACTATGATGACGCAAGTCTAGCCACCATTGGCAGTAACGAATCAACCATACAAATAAAATGCTTCGAATCTCAATTCATATTCAATGTAAATAGATTAATTACTCAATCCATAAAACTAATACATAATATTCACCGAACTTAAAATTTCTTTGAAATAATCATACATATAGCCGCGAACAAGTGTAAACTTTGAATTTTCAACTTATTGGCCACCCCAAGTGGCCTCCTCAACGTCATGACCACATCATAAAATGTTATTGAAGCAATATCTTTAGTTATCAACCTACGACCTTGCATATCAAGAATCTTAATCGGTTTTATCTTGTATGTCAAACCATCATTCACAATATATGAACATATATAAGCATAAAATGGAATTACCTCCAAAGTTATTACCTCATATTCCACAATAATCACACTTGTCCTATCACCAACATATTTTCGTAATTAGGTAAATAGAAGATCGAATATACTAAAAGTAGTTCCAGTGATAATGTAAACTCATTTTTTACCTCCACTCTTTCTAGAATCCTCATACACCTCAAAGGAGTTTGTTTTAATATCTGAGCCTTATTACACCTTTTCACGATTTTCTTTTAAGGATACCACGCCATGTCTCTTACACCCACGTTGTAGGTAACGTCCATTCAAATAATAATTTTTATACTTGAGATATTACATATATAATTTCTTTCTACATCCATATTAAACTGCAAATTCATTATAATACTTAAAGTGATATTACATAACCTATTCTCTATTTTCCAACTTTTGACCAAATTCATACTTGAGAATTTTTTGTTATGGCTGAAGATCCTTTTTTTCATAAGCAAAATTTTAACATCATACCCCATAGAACAGGTGTTATTCTCTGACACCTCCATCCATTCAAGACTCTTGCGACTCACAATCATCTGAATCTATCTAAAATATTTCTTTACTCTTCCAAGAGCTTAGCATCATATTGTCTTATCTTGATCGTATTAATAACACGCAGTTTATTTCACTGCCTTCACAATAATTGCAACTAGATTACCTTCAAACCCAATATCTAATTTATCATAACTAATAAGTCCACTTCATGGAAAAATATTCGTTCTCCACTATTATCGAGCTCGTGAAATGCCCTAGCTATCGATTTCTGAACGTCGAAGTATGTGATCTCGTTCTCTTACTTTAAGAAATTTCTTTTTATAACCATCATACTAACACCACCCATAGACTTTTGACACTCGATCATTAACGTGATCCTGATGATATTTACATCCTTTAAGGATTGCTACTCTCTTCCGACATCGTGCTCTTCTTCTTCTTTTTCTTAGTAACCATGTCTTAACTTACATAACTCATTCCTTGACCAGGAATATACTTTGGAAAAAACATATTTCCATATTTCATATCGTACTAAGTGTGTTCACATAACACTTTCATGTTTAACTCTCGAAACTGGTGTTCACATACTCAACTCGGGTCATTCCCGGCCTAAACTTCTAGGACATCATTCGAGCCATCCATTCGTTCATTGATATCTTGTTTGAAAAATTCCACCTTTTTAACTTCCATAACAAAATATCGTACCTCTTCCACTTACAATAAACTTGTAGCCTTGGTACAACCTCTCTTGTTTTTCTTGTACTTTTTTCTCCAGAAAAATATTTAATTCAACTTGTCCCCTTTTTTTTCTTCGGGTAGATAAGATATCTCTTTTATCACCCATCACCTTATAGTAAAATTCCATGTCCGACTTTCCCCCACTTAGGACTTAGTCCATTCTATATCATTTGCATATTGTCTATAGACTTTATAAAGTTCTTATACTGCAAGTAAACTTATCTTGACCACTTACGTGTCCACCTAAATGTTAGGGATAATTTATTTCTCAACCAAGAATCTCATCTCACAATTCTCACTTCCTAAAAAACTTGATCATACTTATTTTACCTTCTGATTCCGATGATAGAATGAAATTAATATGCTCATTTAAGCTCACTTGCTTCCTTTCTTGCTTAAGTACCACGATGTTCCCTAACAACAACTTATGTTGCCAAGTGCCATTTTCCTCTGTTATTACAATATTAATAAGATTAACATGTTATTCCTCTATATCCATACAATCCTTGTAACCATCTCAACGTCACTCTCCTTAGCCCATGCTCAAACTTACATTCGGTAAGTACAACTCTATTGCGCTTTTCATCAGTTCATACTCACATATATTTTCTACATGTACCACTCCTTTACATCTTTGAGTCCATGCCCGAATATGACATCAGCAAGTACGAATCCTTGGCGCCCTTGATTCCATGCTCAACCATTTGAACAAGTACAACCCTTCACGAGAAATTCGTATATCATCTTTGTGAAAATTTTCATAGTGAATCATGTTTTCACAATAATAAGTACAAGCAACTCACCATTTATCTTTATATGCCATATAAGTTTTCGAACCACGTCCATGTATGCATTCTCGGGGCATACCCCTACTACCCATAAAATTTAACATGTAGTTACACCATATGTATATTCGCATCTTATAAGATACCCTTAGTCTCATTCCCTTAGGATGCATGATATATTGCTACATATGATTGAACCACTTGAATTTCTTTGACTCCTGAAATGTATCATTATTGTTCTCCATCTCTTTAGCCTTAAGTCATTCCTGTAATATTTACAACCCATCAAAAGTATTAACTTAGTCTCGTGCGATATCCAACATATTCAACCTCTTTTTACATTTAATCAATCTACGTTCAACCGCTCTATTGTCATACTTAAGAGAGTTCTAGGGCATACTCTCAAAACTTTCTCCTTCACGAATATATTAATGTTAAAATAAGATATACCTCATCTAGACAAGTTAAGTGTTGTACTTGCATGGCGGTTTTCCTCTCTAAACAATCCATGTTACTCTTTTAACCTCCGAGGTTATGCCTTTTGTATACTTTGTACTTTGTCATGTCTTTCACTTATCCATTTAGGCGTCTTTACATTGTTCACCTGCATATGTGCACTCGCCATTGATAATTTATGTCATCCAAGTTGCCTTGATCATTCGAAAATGTACTTTGATACTCTACACATGTCGTTTGCTAACTCATGTAACATGATAATTTACAACCTGTCATATCAAGTATTCATCAGATTCTTATTATCAGAATATGCTCATGATCATGCCTTTACTGTCCCAATAATTTCTCCTTTCGATGCCAGGTTACAAAAATCATAAAATATAAACTTCTTTAGTCAACTCATGACTATGTTATTCTATCATCTGAACTTTAGCAATTTCATACACTACTCATCCTTCACCTCTGGTGGTCATCACAATGACTATCCACCTTTGCCTCGAGCAATTTATACATATCCCCGGGCCATATCTTCTTAATATGCCCTTATTTGTTTCTATAGCACTAACGTTTTGTGATTCCTGATATCGAAATGATATTCCCATCTCACCTTTCTTTAGACAAGTCATTAGATCCGGCTAATATTTTCAATCCATGATTACCTCATTTGGGATGTACCCTATTTATTTCATTACTAACCATAGCTTTTATATTCATATTTTAGACCACCAACACTTTCTTGCTACCCCTCAAGTAGCTAGTTTCATTATTTGAATCTCAAGTCTTATTCTTATCATTCTCTTTCCCTAGTCTCGTCTGAATTTTGATATAGATTGAAAATTTTCTTCTTGCTTTAAGCTTTAACACACGATCTAGAGTAAGAAGAAAGGAATGAGACAATCCTATAATGTCCATGTAGCCTTCCCGATATGGGTGTGGTGCACAATACACCGATAAGAAGATTCTACTAGACACGATTTCATAGACTTCGGACTCGAATTAGAAACTAGTGCTCTAATACCAAGTTTGTCACGACCAAAAATCACGTGACCGGCATCCAGCATACAACCTAATCGCGGTGGACCAACCTGTGCAAGAATACCCATCTATATGTCTAATAGATGCATGCAGAAGTCATTTTGAAAATACAATCATTTGAAATGATTAAGACCATACATGAAACATAATCCTTAAATCCATAATTTTCAATATCTGAAAATACATAAAGATAACAATATTTCTTTCATACATGCAATATGAATAACTCTCAGTTACAACCCAAAATAATGATAATTGTCTGCGGAATTTCTATGACACAAGAATAGAATAAATACTTAGGACAAACCTCAACCAGAAGAAAGTAAGATCAACATGACAGGTACCACGAAATAGAAGTAGTGCCTTACTATATACCTTGAAAAAAGAGTCATCCTAGCCTCATCCGCTCATCACATGCCACATCTCATCATGAAAACATGTAAAGAAAGCGGGACCCTGGAGAGGGTCCCAGAGGGCTGAGTATACCACTATGGTACTCAATAAGTGACATAGACTCTCTCTAACTCGAGTTCCTAGGACAAGGCTTTACAAAACATATGCAACCAATATTTTATATGAAGCGATAAACCATTACACAAGTTCATACTCTTTAGCATTTTAAATAAAAAGACTAATAAAATATAAATCATGATACAAACTTTTAAAATATTTATATCAACCCATGATTCTAATAAAATCTTGCAAAATCATTTCAACTTCATTAAATTATTGAAATCACTTTTGGCTCTTTAGGCCTATACATATCAAAATCATCTTTTACCTTTCACCGGGAGTACTATACCATCACTGACACAAGAAGGTCAACTAGGTTATGTACCTAGCGGCAAGTATCATATACCCTACTTGCTCAGGTCGTCTCATCACAATATCATATGAATGGACTCAGCCAAGCTATTAATAATACAAAATAGCACCTCTCAAGGAGGATACTCCGTCGTAGTCTAAACCACAAAGTGGCCATTTACGCCTATACCGGCAAGTGTAGTTTCATGACAACGAACACAATATATCCGAAGCCAATCTTGGTAAACACAAGTACCTCTCAAAATATTTGATAAAAAATAGATTCATAACTGAATAGCCTCAAAGTATCTATTTTATCAAATCATGACATTTATAGTCAATCCAAATCGTTTGAATAAAATCAAATAAGGTCCTTTCTCATTTCATATTAAGCAATTAACAAAATGAGATTTCAATCCTTAAAGATTTACCCAACAATACGATATTCAATAATTGAATTGCTCACAAGATTATAAAGAATATCATTTAACCCATCTTCACCAAATCAACACTATTTATCGTCTCTACCTACTAGTCAATCTTATTCACAATAGCCATTTCTAGGGTTTATCTTCCAACTCAACCAAACTATAATGTTTACTCCAAATCACCTTCTATATACTTATTTATACACAATAGATGAACATTGAGTTGTGGGATTACCTCTTGAAGAAAAATCTTGAAAATCTCCATTTTTGTATTTTTGGAGGATTTGGAAGAATCTAACAAATTCCATGGTTGAATATTGTTACTAGTGGTGTTAATCAACTTGAATTAACATAAAACTTGGATAAAAATTCACCTTATATGATCTAAGTGAAGCCTTGGTCGAAATTCTCTTCAAAAGCCCCAAAGAACTCCCAAAATTTGATCCCAAATCATCTCTCTCTAACCTAGAAGTTATTTATAACCTTCCTCGGTGCGCTGACACGCATTTGGGACTTAAACGGTCATCTGGGCGTGCACTTGGGGCAATCGACTTCTTCAGATGCGCTCTCAGGTGCGCTATCGTGCAGTCGGACGCGCATTAGACAGTGCTCAGTAAATTGGTCATAACATTTAGTATAATAGTTCAAATGATAAACGGTTAGAACCGTTGGAAACTAGACTCAAAGATATTTAATATGATAGGTTGATCCCAGTGTAACTCATTATACACATAAAGATATAGTTATTTGAAGTTCGATCATGTGTGACCTTGGGCACTTCTTACTTGTAACAATTTCAACTTGTTCCAAACTACTTTCCCTCACTTCTAAATGTCCTTATAACCCTTCAAACCATGTCCAACACATGTCCACATATCCAATTGAATTTATCCATAATCGTAGTTATTATTAGCTTATAAATAATACGTTTAGTGCTTAATGATCTTCTAATGAGGCCTTCATGATTTGAAAATTTTCCGGGGTGCTACAACATTTCAACCTTATTTTTTTTGGCATATAAAATGTCCAGCTAAAACAATGAGATGGAACCTCTTTGGTTATATTAAATGCTTGATACATGTTGTATTCGTTACACAAATGAATACAATTGCGCAAACAAATATAGTTAATACAAGTTGTATTCGTTGCATAAATGAATACAATTGCGCAAACGAATATAGTTAATACAAGTTGTATTCATTGCGCAAATGAATACAATTGACACGGGTTGCATTCGTTACGCGTTTGAGTATAAGTGATACAAGCCGGTAACAATTGAACAGTAGCTATGAATGGTAATTAGGCAAACTATAATTAGGCTCTAAATTATAGTGATTTATAAAAATTTCTCTTGTTTAAATATAGGCGACCAAATTATATTTCAAGCCAAACTTTGAAAACCAACAGCTGTATTTACTGTAGTTTTCGATCTTAGTGTGAAAGATAGGAAGGAAAAAAAGGGAAATTATCAGTTATGTCAGCCCATAAGTAAGTCAGTACAAAAATTAGCCAATTCATAAAATATTATAAATATTAGCCGATTAGCTATTTGTAGTCAAAAGAATGTTAAAATTTTACTTTCTTTTGAGTGGGTATTGTTGGAATAGATTGAATACATCTTAAGGAGTTTAAATCTTAGTTTTGGGATGATTTGGTAGAGTTTTGAGGTAGGTTGAATTGAAAATTCGAAGTAGAAGATGAACATGAAAAAAAATGATATGTGTGTCACACTGTGTATCACACATGTATTGTATTTGTATCAAATGTGTATCATATGTATACTTGTGTGTGAGATACATGTGTGATACATGTGTCGTACAAGAATTTTTTGAACTAGATTTTAAGTACAAATTTTGATACCAAATCACCTTCATTCTTCCTCGAATTTTGTATATTGACTCATCTATATGTTTTCAATGAATTTTAATCTTTTTTGCTTAAATTTTTGAAATCTTGTATACATATTTTTTTTTGTATTTCATCACCTTTTTTGCTACCTCATCCATGAAATTTTCTTTTCGGCTTGCATTTAAAATTGCTGATCATGCTTAAAATATGGAAAAAGATCGTTGCGTGTGATGATACTTGGAGAGAAAGAATTCTTATTTATTTGGGATTTTAATTTTTGTATGTACTTAACTAGTTTTGGTAAGTCATTGATTAATGGCTAGATGTTGGTAGTTAAGACTTATTTGGGACACTTCCGTAAGATTCAAAAAAAAGGAGCAATTATGCAAAACACCCATTGAGCTTAAAATAATTACCCTTCTTTACCCATTTGAAAACTAGTTATAATATATACCTACCTAATTAAAACTAATTACCCAACCTACAGCCATCCCACTTTTTTTACCCATTTGGTTTAACGTAGCTTGATTTAGCTTAGATTGGTTTGGCTTGGTTTGGATTGAATTGGATTGGCTTTGCTTGATTTGATTTGGCTTGGCTCGGCGTGACTTGAATTTGCTTGGCTTGGTTTAGTCGCTTAGTTTGACTGATTTAGTTGGCTTTGGCTAGGCATAAAAAAAATGGATAGGAGGAAAACTTTATGGGTAGGGATGGGTAAATAATTTGTGCTCGATGAGTATTCGCTAAAGATCCCAAGAAATAAGCCTTAAAAGTAAATTTTGATATTAATTTATGTTAGTAAAACATTCTGAATTAACTTCTTTGGTTCATATGCACATGTTGACCAATAGTTCAAGAATTGCAAGTAAAATGAATCTAAGTTACAAGCTAAAGAATTGTAATAGAACTTAGAGCAGATCAACTTCTCCATTAACTTAAGAACGAATAAAAAAAACAAGGCACGCATGGGGTTGCCTTTTATTTATTTAACAGTTGAAGCTGAATCAAAATGGTTTTTGCCTTAAGTAAACCTTCGAGTGCCTAGTTTTAGCCTTTTATCAGCTTTTCACTCGCCTTCCAACTTCAACAGTAAATTTCACTCTCAAGTCTTCACCTCCATAATTTAACATTCCACAAAGGCATATGTCATTTCAGTATTTCTTTAACATCATTGGAAACCGAAAGAGACATCCAAATTTAAGTTGGAAAAGAGCAAACTGCCTGATCTAATGCAATTTGACAGTAACAATGTTTAACTAAATTCGTTTCAAATACATCCTAAAGAGAAAAGGAAACTAAGAACATATTTACATTCACAAAAGAGAGCAAAGAAATTTCAAAATGAAGTCGCTAAGAAAGCAACTTACTTTTTATACTTCTTGCTCATTAAGTCAAGAAGATAACAATTTTGACACCTAATTTTTCATCCCAAATGCCAAGCCAGACATGTCGTACTAAAGTCTGGGGCCTCTAAATATTCAAAACTTAAGGCGTAAAAATTGCATGGGCGCCCTATTTGGTCGTCCCCTTTTAACTTATACCTGTTTTGTTTTTCCGTTTGCATCCGTACCCATTTTTTTGTTAAAAGCATTTTAAAAAGACGATTTTGCCCTTCAGGACTATTGACAAAACTGTAGACTGCAGACAAAACTTCAGCATGTTTTGGCATGAAGTTTTAGCAAATAAACTAAATAAATTAAGCATGTTTAGTCTGAAATTTTAGCAAATGAACTAAATAACTTAAACATGTTTAGTCTGAAGTTTTAGCAAATGAGCTAAATAACTTAAGCATGTTTAGTCTGAAATTTTAGCAAATGAACTAAATAACTTTAGCATGCATTAGCAAAAACTCATTAGAAAATTACATATTGCAAGACAAAAACTTAAGCATGTTTAGTCTGAAGTTTTCGCAAATGAACTAAATAACTTCAGCATGTTTAAATTGAAGTTTTAGCAAATGAACTAAATAACTTCAGCATGTTTAGACTGAAGTTTTAGCAAATGAAATAAATAACTTCAGCATGTTTAGACTGAAGTTTTGGATAAAACTCATGATAAAACTGTTGACTGCAGGATAAATAACTTCAGCATAAATTAGCTTGAAGTTTTAGCTTCAATGTAAAACAACTTCAACTGCTACTGTAATTGGTTGAAGTTTTACACCGTATCGCATGCTAATGAATAACCCTTGGTACTGTAAAACAACATCATCTCCAAACGTTAGCATGTTGCTACGTCTATCAGGGCTTGTTTTATAGTATGCTAATGCGAATGAGGTCATCTCCAAAGTAGCATACTAATTCTAATATTATCAGGGGTGTAATTGACATATTATTACGGATGTTTTGTCAATCGGCTACCAAATCAATAATTTTTAAAAATAGGGTACATGTTAAAAGTTGGTACAAATATAGGGTACAGCTGCAAATCTCCCGCTTAAGACAATAACCAATAGGTCCACAAATCTCTACCCCGACAAGTAAAGATACTTCACCTAGTAGTTACCCTAGATCAATAGGATCTAAAATTTTGACCAACAAGAAAAGGAAGAAGAATAAGAATAGAGGTAGAACTTCCCTACAAATTTGATAGTGTCTATCTTCTTCAAGATTGTTCAATATAAAGAAAATGAAGGCAGGGTTCTTAGATGTTTTCTGGCAGCATAACGTCACATTTAAAGAACATCCACCCCTATTTCCTAGAAATCTGCCGCTGTTTGGAACTCTTGCAGCAACTCTACTCAAATGCGCAGCTATTATATTAACTAAGCATTTGCTTATGCTGCGCAAAATAATTGAATTAGAAACAGAAGTAGATGGCAGATTCTCTCTTTGCTTTCCTGCTGGAATTGGAGATGGTAAAAAAATATTGAATGACTTCCCTGCTTTCGCACAACTAAAGATGACTCTCACTGTATCAAATCTGACCAGTTCCTGGAGGCTGCCTTGAAATGTCACCTGAAACCCAAGCTTGACTCGTCTTCCCTAGGTAGATGCTAGAAAATAAAAACCAGCTACCTAATGAATACAATGCATGAGAGAGATGGAGATTGTCGGAAACAAAAATGTGACATAGCCATCTCGCAGAGGATATCCTAAATGGCCGTAGCTCCCATGGAAGATAAGATGCGGGAAGCTAGACTTAGATAGTTCGGGCACGTGAAGAGGAGAAGCCTGGATGCACCGGTAAGGAGGTGTGAACGGCTGGCCTTGACGGGTATGAGAAGAGGTATAGGGCGACCTAAGAAATATTGGGGAGAGGTGATCAGGCAGAACATGATGCGGATGCAGATTTACAAGGACATGGCCCTTGACAGGAAGTTATGGAGGTCGAGTATTAGGGTTGTAGGTCAGGAGATAGGAGGCTAGTATGATAGTGTTTTGTTTTAGGCTGATAGTGGCTCCAGTTGTGTTCTTAATACTTCATTAGGGTCGTAAGTTAGTTTGTAGTATGTTTAGTGGCCCTTTGTGTACATATTATTCCATTGCGTCTGTAGTACTATGCCTTTGTTACTGCTTAGTGTTACTACTTTGCTTTCTATTATCTAGTTATTGTGTTGATGGTGTTATCTTTCTGGATTCCGTTGTTGTTACCGATACACTGTCTCTTTCCTTCTTGTGCCGAAAATCTACCGGAAACAGCCTCTCTACTCCTCCGGAGTAGGGGTAAGGTTTGCGTACACACTACCCTCCCCAAACCCCACTTGTGGGATCTCACTGGGTTGTTGTTATTGTTGTTGAACAGGCATGGAAACATGAATTTTGGAACATCAAAGTTAATATTATTTTACATTTAAAACCCTAAAAGAGAACGTAATCATATTGAAGCAGTAAATGCAATATATAACGATGGCAATAATATTGACCTCTAACAGCACGGGAACAATCATCTGGAAAACAAACAATCAAGAAAACATAAACATAGCACTCTCATCAAAGATTTATATTTGAATGATATCGAGTGAAGGTTTTCACTTAGCATTAATAAATGTGCTTTGCCGAACACGATTTTGTTTCATCTTATCCTTCTCATTAGACTCGTTACCTAGTCCATCAGAATTTACTAATGGCTTATCTGGTCATTCGCAATTCTGAACCTGGTTCCGGCAACCTTAACCATAGATAGAGATTCTCTTCACCAAGTCATAGTAATGAGATCTTACCACTTGGCGTCAAGATAAGATCTTCTTTGGTTCTGTATATAATGGGTAAATATGAAGCAAAAGAATTGCAGATAGAAACCAAATAGGGACAATAAAAGGAAATTATGAAAACACATTCTCCTTTCAATTCAACAAGAATGCTTCCCGAAAAAGTATCAGAACTTGAAACCTAAGCTTGCATTAAGCTCTCTTATATTTTTGTTTGACCTGCTTCCAACTTTGGTCTGCCAGAAAAGATTGACATATTCTCTTAAACGGAACGCTTTACAATCACCAAAATCTGGTCGCATGATTTTGAGTATGAATGGATGATATCACATTTCTCTACTCTTTTCACATCTTCCTACTAGGAGTATTATTTTGATATAACTCTAGGAATATCATATAGTAACCTGTTCACGCTCTTTTCTCTTGATCTTGTGAGAGTCAACATTGAGTCGCTGATCGGTCCATTCAGGACGAGGAATGGATGTAGGTATTACACCTAAACACCTAGATGTTATCTACAAAGTTGTAACCAGTGTTGTCAAAGGCGCACTTAAGCCCTGAAGTTGAGCGCTTCGCCTCGCTTTGTGTGCGCTTTAGTATCTCATCAAGGCTCTAAGGCATACTTTTCCTTTGCCAATGAGTGTAATCCTTCATGCTTATAATTATTAGTGTTGGACTACATATATATATTTTTACTTTTTCTCCAGTTGCGCCTTTTTTCATTAAAGCTCACGCTTTATTTGCGCTTAATACCTTAGAGTTTTTTTGCGCTTTTCGCCTTTGATAATACTGGTTGTAATACTTTCCCTTCTCTTAAATCTTTCTAATCCAGCACTAATAAAGTTCATTTTTTCCTTCTAATACTTTCTTTTTTCAGACATGGAGCAAGGTGAGGAGATGTGGGAGATGGCAAAGTAACTTGAAACAAAACTTCCAGTACCCTTGGCTAACCTAAGAAAACGTGGTATCAAAGCCTTGGCCCAAAAATAAAATCATTTCTCACTCAGAAGGCTGCATATAACATAAGAAGCCGCAGCCTGTTTCATCTAATATATAAATCTAACCACTTTGATAGAATACAAGGACCAAAAAGTTCTGATGAAGAATATAACATTCACAATACAAATTTTAGCTTACTAGGAGACCCTTAGTATATAGAGATATAACCACTAGAGAATATTAGAGAACCCCTAGTGTTAGATAATCCTTAAGTACGAACTTTTGCAATATTATAAACCCAAACAAAGCATTTATGATATTGAGGATTTACATAGCCGAACCCAACTAGCTTGGATTGAGGCATAGTTGTCGTTGTTGTTAATAGCCATGTCAGCGTAGCTTCACCTGTTGTCTCATAATCTTAATTTTGCCTTGGTTAAGATTAAGATCTTTAAAACTCAAATCTTCATCTATCTAAAGACATTTTTGTCCATCTCCACCATACTCCAAATATGCTATCCTTTCAGCTACTACCATTGATTTTCAGCTTATAGAGGAAAGACCTCTACATTAGCCCTATATCCTTTCATTCTTTCCAATGTTCCCATGAATAGGCAAAAGAATTAAGGAACATATAATCAAAAAGGGAATGAGAAATTTTAAGTAAAGAGCAAGGGCATGGACTTGCAGCTCTTGAGAGCTTGATTTCATTAAATTCAGCCACTAATCAAGAACATAAACAGTTAAAATGCACTACAACCTCTTAATTCTTAAAGATCACGCTCTATTTAGGTCCATTTCATTCCAATACTAAATAATTTGTCTATTAATACAAATTGGAACTTCTCTAATAGAGCTTATCTAAATCTTAAACTTATCCCTGCACAAACATACAAATCTCAGACTTAGCTCCATTTTGTTCCTTTTCCCCAAGTCTCTGAGACTATTATCTCTATTTTCTACTAAGCAAATATTTTTTATGGCAAAGACAATTTTCAGGGGTGCTAACCGAATAACTTAACCTTCAACTTTGTTTTTTAGATTAATGAAAAAAGGCCCCCATTATGCAGTATAAATAAGGCCAAAAAGGTTCCTACTAGAAATATAAATGGAAAACATGTGTAAGATAACATTACAAAACAAATGAAGAAAAACAAAAGAGATTACACAATGTACCTCATTGTTATTGCAGATCTGGTCCAATGGTTATTCTCCACAAGGACATAGGAATACCTTCCAGGGTAGGGGTAAGGCTGCGTACATACTACTCTCCACAGACCCCACTTGTGGGATTACACTGGGTTGTTGTTGTTGACATAGAAATACCTTATTTCTTCTTCAAGGATAAGAGAGTGATGGACACATGCTTCCGAGTATGGCTGGTATGAAACCATCATGACCCAAATATTAAATTCCTAGATGGTATACAACTTCATAATATTTCAAAGATGACAAATCTTAATAGTACAATTTGGTCTAGACAAAAACCATTAAGAACAAAAAAGAAAAGTATGGTGATGCAAGACTTAGCTAAAGATAGGACACAATGGAAGAAAAAGCTCCATTTAGGTGTGATACCTACTAGTTGGGAATAGGTTGTAGACTTGTCACAGAATTTCTAATACTATTACTATTATCTACTATTATATATATATATATATATATATATATATATACACACACACACACACTATTATTTATAAATTGTACATATATATAACTTCCTTTTCACTTTTATTTTTTATTTTATTTTTATTTGGTATGACGATGATATGACCTGAGCTTAAAGAAAAAATTTTATAGCCAACCCCAACTTGCTTGGAACTGAGGCTGGTGGTTGTTGTATGGTGATGCAAGAAAAAGAAGAAATACACTAACATAGTGAACACTGAGATATTGGTGCCAAAGACACTCAAAATAGGACAGAAAGAATACAAATGGTGCATTGGTGCCATGTATTTTTCCTTTAGATTTAACAGCCACCCTTATGGAAAAATGGTTCTAGCACAAAGCTAAAATAGTTTGAGAAAAGAAGGCCAAGAAAATATTTAAGAGGAAAGTTGCAAAACAGCCAATAATTAAGGGGGTTATAGAGCATTTTAGTTCCAAAAAAGTAAAGCATTTCAGTTCAAAAAGATAAAGAGCAAATTGACAGCTTTTAAAACACATTAACTAGAAAGGGAGACGACAAACCAGAGCTATTAACCAGAGGAGCATGATATCTGATCTAGGACCTTACCAGTTGATTCACCTGTACTGGAATAGCTCAAAAAGAAAGGGAAACTAAATGCTAACCTGCACAAGTTAACCATCAAAAGCAAGCAAACAAAACAGAGTTTTAATTAATTCTAAATATGCAATGTGGACGAGCTCAATGAATAGCTAATAACAGCATCTGAAAGGAGGTGCTGCAGAGGAACTATCAAACAACTACAACTAAAGATAACTACGATCAGAAACAACAGAAAAGACCACTGTAATGCTGCAGAGTTTATGTCAAAAATCATGTCATCAGAACGTCATAAATTCAAAACCTGAACAATATTATGGAAAATATATTTACTCTAGTTCCAAACAACCTTTTATAGACAGCTTACAACACAATTGAAAATGCCATCTCCAACACAACATATATTAAAAGTATTCATCCCTCGATCAAAGTTCAAATATTAATTAAACTTTTGAAGATCATGGACATCCAGTTCCACTTCCACAGATAATATTATCAGAGAAACGTAATACGTGTCATCAGGTTTATCATTCTTGAAGACCACAGTAGGTGTGCCTTCAGGGTCAAAAGCTAAAATACAAACAAGTAAAATGTCATTACATGACCATCATTTACTTGAGCTGTTAAGCTAGTGCAAACTCTCTCACAATTGAAAAATATGCGATTTTCTTCCAAGAAAAGAGCTCAATAAAAAATCTATCAGGCTGTACCTCAAAAATAACCAGCAAAACAGGACAGTTCGAACCTGTCATATAACACCTGGAGGTAGTATCATGTACCCATTGAATCCTATCCACATTCAACACCTAATATTGGCTCGCCAGATAGCTTATGTGATCATAAACCAAAAGAAAGTTTTCACAAATGAAAAGAAAAACAAGACCAACCAAAAGAAGCTGTTCATTGATCAAGTCACACACTAACCAAGTAAATTTGATTTTAATCCTGGACCGGAAAATTATTCACCATGCTATTCATAGATCTAGTTTTTCTCTGTTAAGTACAGAAAACGACAGATTTCAAAACCAAGTTAATTTAACAGAGAAAAACTGAAAATTCTTCATTCATGAAATAGCTGCCCATTACATACCATAAATTTCAAATGAAACCCTAATTGGACAATTCTTTACATGTACAACCCCTAACCAAAACAAAAGACAAAACCAAACCGTAGAATTTGATTAAGAGCTAGTGAATTTAGTAACAGCCTTGGTACCCTCAGAAACAGCATGCTTAGCCAATTCACCAGGAAGCACCAATCTCACAGCAGTCTGAATCTCCCGAGAAGTAATAGTAGGCTTCTTGTTGTAACGGGCCAATCTAGAAGATTCCTGAGCTAGCTTCTCGAAAATGTCATTAATAAAGCTGTTCATGATCCCCATAGCCTTACTAGAGATACCAATATCAGGATGAACCTGTTTCAACACCTTGAAAATGTAGATCTTGTAAGTTTCGACTGACTTCTTTACCCTCTTCTTCTTCTTGTCACCTGCTGCTGCTCCAGCGCCGTCCTTGGGAAGCTTTTTCCCTGCCTTTGGCTTCTTCTCAGCTGCTGCTGCTGCTGGTGCTTTCTCAGCTGCTGGCTTCTTCTCGGCGGGTTTCTTCTCGGCCTTTGGTGCCATTGTGAAAAGGCTAGAGAGAGAAATAAAAAATGAGAGAGAGAAGGAGAAATTTGAGGACTTGAATGTGAATTTGTGAAGAAAGTTGACGTGAGGGGTGTAATTATATAGTGGTTTGAAGGAGGGTTTTTATTGGTCCTGATGGAATGACGCGGATCATGCGTTATAGCCGTTGATGTTGGATATTAATCGACGGCAAAGAATTGTTAGGAACTTAAAGGCGAAGTGTCTTGAGGAATGATTTGAAATTTTGAAAAGTTGTCCGCTTTCTCTTTGGTTTGGCGGTAATTCAAAAGTGAATTTCGTGTTTAGGAGTATTCATTATTCGGTTTAGTTTTTTTATTTTATTTTCACATGAAATACAAATTCAATACAATAAATCTTCTAGATTTATTAACAAATGTTTGCTTATGTTTTAGTGTCAATTGTTTTCGACTTGTAATGACTTTCGAGTGTTTTGAATGTAAAAAGTTCTTAATTTGATTTAATTGTTAATTTTTTATGTGTAGAAAACAAACAAGGTACAATAAAACAAAATAAAAAGATTTTGGATTGAAATTGAATATTTGAAATATGAGATAGTCAAGTTATTGTGCAATGCGAGCATGTTGCGCCGTAAATTTTATGGAGTGCATTATGACTTTCGTCCCTTTATCTAATAAGTTGATCGGGGCCAAATGGAACTTATAATTAGCCAACTTTTTTCAAAATTTTAGTGAATTATATGTTTTTTTAATCATAGAATAAATGTAAATATAAAAAGCTAAAATGTTGGATACATAAATGTGAAATAAAAACCTAAAGTTTATGAATATATTTGAACTTAGACAGTAGAAATATGCAACTTTAAAATCAAAAATCAAAATTTCAAAGAGACTATGGCCTCATTTGTTTGTACTTAATGAAAGTCTAAATCTTAGTTATTCAGATCACAAACATTAAGTGTGTTTGTTTTTTAAGTCTGATACATCAATCATTCAGAACTTAATCATTAAGTGCGTTTATTTTTTTCTTTCACAATCAATTAATGGGTCTTAATAGGTCCGAATGATTAAGAGCTATAACGGATACTTAATTTATTGAGATGACATCATCTACATTCCCTACTAACCGTCACCATCGCTCACCACTATGAACTACCACCTTGTACCATCCACCCCAACCATACTCAACCACAACTATCATTATCACCCACCACAACCACCCACTACTACCATCTTAATTATAACTGCTTTCGCCTACCATTATCGATTAATACACCATCGACCACTGCCATCTTAATTATAACCGCTACCGTTCACCATTATCAACTAATACACCACCCCATCACCCCCACCATTATCGACTACCACCACCACCATTATTGTTATTTTTTAGCTTGAATTAGTTCTTTGTATTTTTAGGAAACCCATAATCCCTATAGGTTTGGAAAAAACCCATTGCCCTAATAGATTTGGGAAAGAAAAACCTATTGTCCTTGTCAAATTGGAAAACCTTTCTCTTATACGTTTGACACTATTTGGGATCTATATATAAGAGTTGTAGTTGTGGATTCTAAAGATGGTATTGTACTTTTTTTCTCATTCATAGTGAAAAACTCTCTCTGTTTCTACCTCGAAGATTAGGCTTAGCCGAACCTCATTAAATCCTTGTGTTGATTTTTATTCTCTATTTGCTTTGTGTGTGATTGTATGCTAGTTAACCCATGATCTGCTGCAATAATTGGTATTAAAGCAAGGTTCGGATTTCTACATATAATCTAGGGTTAAAATGTCTTCAACATCTTCAATAAAGTATGAAGTAGAGAAATTTGATAGGGGCTCTAGTTTCAGTCTATGAAAGATTAGGATGAAATCGTCCCTGGTATTACAAGGGTTATGGAAAGCAATTGATGAGAATTTTCCTGATGAGATGACAGAAACAAAGAAGGAAGACTAAAGGAGAGGGCTTTGAGTGTGATCTTCATGAGCGTTACAGATAGCGTTCTTCTGGAAATTACTGAAGAAACTTCTACGGCAACAGCATGGAAGAAGCTGGAAGATCTGTATTCTAAGAAATCGCTAACAAATCGCCTCTATCTGAAAAAAAGTTTATACAATCTCTGTATGAACGAAGGTACACCTGTTAAACTCACCTTGATGAGTTTAATTCAATTATAATGGACCTGCAGAACGCGGATATCAAAATTGAGAGTGAGGATCAGGCCTTGATTGTGTTATAATTTTTACTACCATCTTATGATACTTTTGTCGATACGCTGCTATATGGGGAAGACAGTATTTCACTGGAAGATGTTAGTAATGTACTAAAATCTAAAGAGTTGAAAAAAAGCTTTACAGACAGTAGAAGTGAGGGCGGGGGTCTTGTGAGTAGAGGAAGAACACAATAAAAGAACTTTAACATAAGAAAGTCAACCGCCAGATCAAAGTCTAGAGCAAGGAAGCAAAATTGTTATGAGTGCGGGGAGCAAGGTCACTACAAGAGAGATTGTCCTAAGCTGAAAGAGAAAAAAGGGAAGCAGAAAATAGATAATTCGGCAAATATTGTTGACACTGCAATAGTTCTGATGATAGTGACTATGTAGGGGAAGTATGTTCTATGAGTTCTAGTCATGGACAAAATTCTTGGATTCTTGATTCATGTGCTACTTTCCACATGTGTTCACACAAGAATTAATATGCAACTTACAAGAAAATGCATGGAATTGTCTATATGGAATATGATAATCCATTACCAGTAGAGAGGATTAAATTGAGAATGTTCGATGGAATTATCAAAAATATTGAGTGTTGGCATGTTCCTCGGATAAAGAGAAATTTGATCTCTCTTTCGACTTTGGATGATCAAGGGTATAAGTTTCACTACGAGAATGGAATACTTAAAATGTGTAAAAGCTCCATTGTACTCATGAAAGGTAAATTGCATTTTAAATTTTATCATCTTCAGGCCAGTATAGTTGAAGGGAAAGTTGTTGTAGCTTCTGGAAAAGTGATCTGAATCAGTCTCATTTGTTGCACTTTTGACTTGGTCATATGAGTGATAAGGGATTGTCTTTGTTGAGCAAGCAGAATTTGCTGAATGGGTACAAAAATTAAGTTTTGAATTTTTGTGAGCATTGTGTATTTGGTAAACAGACAAGGACAGTGTGGGTGTATTTTCTGAAAACAAAAGATGAGGCATTTCATACATTTGTTAAATGAAAGATGATGGTTGAGAGGCATATGGAAAGAAAAGTTAAGCATCTTCGAACTGATATTGGGTTAGAATTTTGCAATTATGAGTTCGATAATTTCTGCAGCAGAGAGGGCATAATGAGACACTGCACTTGTGTCGGAACACCACAACAAAATGGTATTGCAGAACGTATGAACAGAACGCTTTGTGATAGGGCACGAAGCATACTTTCACACTCATGTGTTAGTAAAGTTTTTTGGGCTGAAGCAATCAATACAACTTGTTATTTGGTCAACTGATCCATCCACAACTATTGAGTTCAAAACTCCTTTTGAGGTATGGTCTGGTTCGCCTGCTGATTATTCAAATTTAAGGATATTTGGTTGTCCTGCTTATGCTCATGTGAGGGATGGAAAACTTGAGCTGGGGGAAAAAAAGTGCATATTTCTAGGGTATGTAACTGGAGTAAAAGGTTATAGGTTATGGTACACATATCATAAAACTTTAGGGCTAATTATCAGTAGGGATATAACATTCAATGAATTTGCCTCATTGGATAGTCAGAGGGAGAAGGTAATAGCAGAAACATATCGGTGTCAGTGATCGCATAGAGCTAGAAATGGAATCTCCGCTAGCTCAGCCCAATAGTTTTAAAGTAGAAGAGGTGAGGAAGGTGCAAAATATTGATCAAGATGATAATGTTGATGCACATGCGCAACAATAACCATGTAGCATTGCAACAATCATAGAGAAGAGAGTAATCAACCCACCACAAAGATTTGCAAACATAACTAATGGTAATTTTCCTAGATATGCATAAAATGATATAAGTCCGCCCAGTGATTCCTTAATCGCGATCGCAGAAATGGCCTTGCGATCGCGAAGAACAACTTCGCTGCCCTAATTTTTTACCCTACGCGAATGCGGAATCACTCATGCGATCGCGGATCACTGCCTTTCATACCTACGCGATTGCATCCTGCCTCGCGCGATCGCATAGAGCATTGGCCATACCTTCCCACGTGCTCAAATCCTTCTACGCGAACGCGGTCTTAGCCACGCGTTCGCGAAGCACATCTTACCACACATATGCGATCGCATTTCTAACTCTACGATCGCATAGAACAAACTTACCTCTGCCCCAAATAAGCTTACGCGATCACGAATGAATCCCATGCGATCGCGTACAAGGAAACCAGAACCTACTGAAACCAGAACTTCAACTATCAAGCCAAGTCCAAAAATGATTTGTTAACCACCCGAAACTCACCTGAGGTCCCCGGGACCTCAACCAAACATACCAACACATCCCAAAATATCATACGAACTTAGTCGAGTCCTCAAATCACATCAAACAAAGCTAAAACACGAATCACCCTCCGATTCAAACTTAATGGACTTGAAACTTCCAATTTCTATAACCGATGCCGAAACCTATCAAACCACGTCCGATTGATCCCAAATTTTGCACACAAGTCATATTTGGTATTACGGATCTACTCCAACTTCCTGAATCAAAATCCGACCCCGATATCAAAAAGTCAACCCCCTGGTCAAACTTCCTAAAAAATCGACTTTCGCCATTTCAAGCCTAAAATAGCTACAGACCTCAGATTCACAGTCCGAGCATGCTCCTAAGTCCAAGTCACCCAACGCAGCTAATGGAACCGACAGAGCTCCATTCCGGAGTCGTCTTTACATACTTCCGACTACGGTCAAAATCCTGAGACTTAAGCTTTCGTTTTAGGGACTAATGTCCCAAAACACTCCAGAACCAAAAACAAGACCTCCTGACAAGTCACATAAACAGAAACATATACGAGGAAAACAGTAAATAGGGGATAGGGGCTAATACACTAAATACAACCGTCGGGTCGTTACATCCTCCCACTCTTAAAACAATCATCCATCATCGAACGAGCATAGAGACATACCTGAAGTGGTGAAAATGAGGATAACAGCTGCACATATCATGCTCGGTCTCCCAAGTCGCTTCCTCGATCGACTGATTCCTCCACTGAACCTTCACAGAAGCACTATTCTTCGACCTCAGCTTTCGAACCTACCTATCCAAGATCGCCACCGGCTCCTCAACATAAGATAAATCCTTGTCCAACTGGACTGGGCTAAAATCCAATACGTGAGACGGATCTTCGTGATACTTCTGGAGCATAGAAACATGAAATACTGGATGAACTCCCGCTAGACTGGGAGGCAAGGCAAGCTCATAAGCAACCTTCCCAACATGTCGCAAAACCTCAAATGGGCCGATAAACCTCGGGCTTAGCTTGCCCTTCTTTCCGAACCTCATAACACCCTTCATGGATGACACCCAGAGCAAGACCCGTTCTCCAACCATGAATGCAGCATTGCGAACCTTCCGATCTGCATAACTCTTTTGTATGGACTGGGTTGTACGTAGTCTATCCTGAATCATCTTAACCTTTTCCACAGCATCCTGAACCAAGTCTATACCCAATAGTCTAGCCTCGCCCGGCTCGAACCAACCCACTAGAGACCTATACTGCCTACCATACAGAGCCTCATACGGTGCTATCTGGATGCTTGACTGATAACTGTTGTTGTAGGAAAACTCCGCTAGTGTCAAGAACTGATCCCACGAACCCCCAAACTCCATCGCACACGCACTGAACATATCCTCTAATATCTGAATAGTGCGCTCGGACTATCCGTCCGTCTGAGGGTGAAATGTTGTGCTCAACTCCACTCGAGTACCCAACTCATATTGTACGGCTCTCCAGACCCGTGATGTAAACTGCATACCCCGGTCAGAAATGATAGATACTTATACGCCATGAAGCTTGACGATCTCACGGATATACACTCGAGCCAACTGCTCGGAAGAATAGGTAGTCATCACAGGAATGAAATGAGATGGCTTGGTCAACTGGTCCAAAAACACCCAAACTGCATCAAACTTCCGCTGAGTCCATGGAAGCCCAACAATGAAATCCATAGTGATCCGCTCCCATTTCAACTCTGGAATCTCTAATTTCTAAAGCAACCCACCTGGCCGTTGATGCTCATACTTCACCTGCTGGAAATTTAGGCACCGAGCTACATACTCCACTATGTCCTTCTTCATTCTCCTCCACCAGTAATGTTGTCTCAAGTCCTGATACATCTTCGCGGCACCCGAATGAATAGAATATCGTGAACTGTGAGCCTCCTGGAGAATCAACTCACGCAAACCATCTACATTGGGCACACATAGCATGTCTTGTATCCTCAATTCACCATCATCCCCTATAGTAACCTCCTTAGCATCACCGTGCTAGATCGTGTCCTTAAGGACAAGCAGATAAAGTTTATCATAATGACGCTCCCAGATACGATCATAAAGAGAAGACCGAGAGACCACACAAGCCAATACTCGACTCGGATAAAAAAATCCAATCTAACAAACTGGCTAGCTAAGGCATGAACATCCAATGCCAATGGCCTCTCTGCTGCTGGAAGATATGCTAAGCTCCCCAAACTCTCCGCTCGGCGACTCAAGGCATCGACCACCACATTGGCCTTCCCGGGATGGTACAAAATAGTAATATCATAGTCCTTAAGAAGCTCCAACCACCTCCGCTGATGCAAGTTAAGATCTTTCTGTTTGAACAGATGTTGCAAACTCCGATGATCGGTGTAAATCTCACAATGGACCCCGTACAAATAGTGCTGCCAAATCTTCAAGACGTGAACAGTAGCTGCTAACTCAAGGTCGTGGACAGGATAGTTCTTCTTATGGGGCTTCAACTGGCATGAAGCATAAGCAATCACTCTACCCTCATGCATCATAACACACCCAATGTTGATCCGTGAGGCATCACAATACACTGTGTAAGAACCAGAAGCTGATAGTAGAACTAGAACTGGGGTCGTGGTCAAAGCAGTCTTGAGCTTCTGAAAGCTCTCCTCGTACTCCTCCGACCACCTGAAAGAAGCACCTTTCTGGCTTATTTTAGTCAAGGGCGATGCAATAGATGAGAAACCCTCCACAAAACGACGGTAATAGCCTGCCAACCCAAGAAAGCTCCGAATCTCCGTGGCTGAGAAAGGTCTGGGCCAACTCTGTACCGCCTCTATCTTTTTCGGATCCACCTGAATACCCTCACTGGACATCACGTGCCCCAAAAACGCCACTGAACTGAGCCAAAACTCACACTTAGAGAGCTTTGCATAAAGCTTCTCCTCCATCAACCGCTGTAACACAATCCTCAGATGTTGGGCATGCTCCTCCTGGCTACTAGAGTACTCCAGGATGTCATCAATGAATACAATAACGAACGAGTCTAAATAAGGCTGGAACACACTATTCATCAGATGCATGAACGCTGCTGGGGCGTTGGTCAGTCCAAAAGACATCACAAGGAACTCATAATGGCCATATCGGGTCCTAAAAGCTGTCTTAAGAATATCTGAGTCCCGAATCTTCATTTAGTGATACCCTGACCTCAAATCAATCTTGGAGAACACCATCGCTCCCTGAAGCCGGTCATGCAAATCATCAATACGCGACAAATGATACTTGTTCTTGATTGTGACCTTGTTCAACTGTCTGTAATCAATGCACATTCTCATAGTACCATCCTTCTTCTTCACAAATAAAACTGGTGCGCCCCAAGGTGATACGCTAGGCCGAATAAACCCCTTATGAGTTCTTGAAGTTGCTCCTTCAACTCCTTCAGCTCAGCCGGTGCCATACGGTACAGTGGAATAGAAATAGGCTGAGTGCCCGGCAACAAATCAATATGGAAATCAATATCCCTGTCGGGCGGCATGCCCGGAAAGTCTGCAGGAAACACATCTGGTATATCTCTCACCATCGGAAAAGAATCAATAGCAGGGACCTCTGCACTAATATCCCTCAGAAAGGCCAGATACAATAGACATCCCTTCTCAACCATCCGCTGAGCTTTCAAGTATGAAATCACTCTACTAGGAACATACTCTATAGAGCCGTTCCACTCAACCCTCGGCAATCCCGGCATCGCCAACGTCAAGGTGTTAGCGTGATAATCTACAACAACATGACATGGAGAGAACTAAACCATACCCAAAATCACGTCAAAATCGGCCATACTAAGCAACAAGAGATCCACTCTAGTCTCCAGACTCCCAATAGTCATCACACATGACCAATATACAGGGTCCACAATGATAGTATCGCCCATTGGAGTGGATACATGAACAAATGAAACTAGAGACTCACGGGGCATAAATAGATAATGAGCGAAATACGAGGACACATATGAATAAGTGGAACCAGGGTCAAATAATACAGAGGCATCTCTATGGCAAACTGAGACAATACCTATAATCACAGCATCCGAAACAATGGCATCTGGTATGGCAGGAAGAGCATAGAAACGGGCATGGCCGCCTCCTGATCGGCCTTCCCCTCTCGGGCGGCCCCTAGCTGACTGGGCTCCACCCCGAGCTGGCTAAGAGGGTGGTGAAGAAACTGGTGTTGATGTCATAGTAGGGCCGTGCATAATTTGGTAAATACTGAATTACCGCACCAAAATTAAAAATTTTGGTATTCGATATTCAATATTTTGGTATTCGGTATGGTATTTGGTTTAAGTTTTAAAAATAATTGGTATTAGGTATGGTATTTGGTATTTTAAAATAAAATACTGAAATACCGATACCATACCGAAATATATATTATATTATACAATATACATTTTATTAATTATAATATAAATATATATAAGAAATCTAAACTTTTACTTCCCTTTATTCAAGTTCATCAATTAATTCTAAGCAAGTAACAAGATATTTTTCTAAGTTTTCTCTCTCTCGGTTAGTATTTGCTAGTTTTGGACAAAATTTTTGTCAACAAACGTTTTTAGTTTTGTATTTTTGAGTACTTTAATTAAGAATATTATCGTCTATGACTCTATGCACTAGTTAGTATTCAAACCAAATATACCAAAGTTATCGAACTGAATAAATCGAAACCGAAAGGAGAAAAACCGAATCGTACTCAATTTAATTAGGTACGGTATTGGTATAGCATTTTACGAAACCGAACACCGAACCAAAATGTCTAAATACCGTACAGTACCGACCGACGAACACCCCTATGTCGTAGACTGGCTCCTCTACTGAGCCGAACCTCCCGTAAGGCGGGGACAATGTCTCTTGATGTGGCCCAACTCCCCACATTCATAGCAACTCCTTGGTGCTGGTGCTGGGGACTGAAGGGAGCCTCGAGCGCCGGGATAACTGGTAGAAGAACCTGACATAAACGAGTCCTGACCCAATGGAGCACAGGACGAACTCTGAGCTGGGAGGGCACGAAGAGATGAATGGACCTACTGATAACTGTGTGAACCATTGTCAGATGATGTATCACGGTGGACTGGGCGAGCCGTCTAAGAATGTCTGAAAGGACGACCCCTACCGTGGTGGAACTACCCCCGGAAGGAACACCGCTAAATCCACCCTGACCACGAGGCCTCTTATCCTCTCTCTCAACCCGCTCCTGGCTGCGAACCATCTCGATCTGACGAGCAACGTCAACAACCTCATCAAAAATAGCACCACACACACTCTCTCTCTCTCTAGTCATAAGCAATCACAACTCAAAAGTGAGGCTATATATGAACCTCATGACCCTCCATGTCTGTGGGAACCAACCAGATAGCATGACGGGCCAACTCTGAAAATCTCATCTCATACTGTGTCACGGACATATCACCCTGATGAAGTTGCTCAAACTGCATGCGCAACTCCTCTCTGCGGGACTGTGGCACGAACTTCTCCAGGAATAGACCTGAGAACTGCTGCCATGTAAGGGGTGCTGCGCCGACCGGCCTATGCCTCTCGTAAGCCTCCCACCATCTGTAGGCAGCCCCAGAGAACTGAAAAGTAGTGAACGAGACACCACTGCCCTCTAGAATACCTGTTGTACGGAGTATCGTCTGACATCTGTCCAAGAAGCCTTGTGCATCCTCTCCCTCGGTACCACTAAAAGATAGAGGTTGGAGTCTCCCAAACCTCTCCAATTGACGCAGCTCATCATCAGGCATGACAGGAACCACATAGTCCTAGGCAGCTGCAACCGGCTGGGCTGGTGGTGCCCCCGGTGTCTGGAATCCCTGTACCACTTGCTCTGGTGTGTGGGCGGCGGGAGTCTGAGCACCTCCCCCGACCTGAGAAGTGGCTGCTACGGCTGCAACAGAGACCGCCTGAGCAAGACTGGTACACGCGGTCAGAATCTGAGCTAAGGCCTCCTGAAGGCCTGGAATCACAATGGGCACGGGTGGTGCCTGAGATGTTCCCACATGCNTGGTGCCCCCGGTGTCTGGAATCCCTGTACCACTTGCTCTGGTGTGTGGGCGGCGGGAGTCTGAGCACCTCCCCCGACCTGAGAAGTGGCTGCTACGGCTGCAACAGAGACCGCCTGAGCAAGACTGGTACACGCGGTCAGAATCTGAGCTAAGGCCTCCTGAAGGCCTGGAATCACAATGGGCACGGGTGGTGCCTGAGATGATCCCACATGCTCGTCCACAACCGGAGCCTGCTCTTCAACTGGGGCAACTGGTGGATCTGTAAGTGCTGCCCTAGCTGCGGTGCATGCTGCACCTCTGCCCCTACCGCGGCCTCTACCGCGACCTCGACCTCTTGCGGCCCTGACTGGTGGTACTGGTGGTTGTCCATCCTGCCCCATAGTACGCGTCCTCACCATATGTGAGAGAATTAGAAAAGAAATTTAGTTACTAGAATCAAAGATTCGCGCGACAAAAATTCAAGAATGTGAAGTTTCCTAATGGTTCGACATCCTCTTAAATATAAGTACAGACGTCTCCGTACCGATCCGCAAGACTCTACTAAACCTACTCATGACTCGTGAGACCTATGTAACCTAGGCTCTGATACTAACTTGTCACGACCCAAAACCTAACCCGTAGTGATGGCGCCTATCGTGATACTAGGCAAGCCGACATTTCCAAAAAACACTTTCAACATTTAACATCAATGAATTAAGACATTTAAAATAACCGTAGTTTTTCATAAAATGGGGTAAAACCCAAAGTATAAGTGCAGAAAAATACCCCGACATTGGGGTATCACTGAGTCATGAGCATCTAGATATCCAGTATAATACAAACAATGTCTAAGTATCAATACAGAAAAGAAAGAAAACATAGAAGGAGAGATAAGGTCTGGGGACGCCGGCAGCTACCTCGTAGTCTCCGGTACTCGATCGCGCACGAACTCAACGACCTCCATGATCAAATACACATGGATCTGCACATGAAGTGCAGGGTGTAGCATGAGTACAACCAACTAAGCAAGTAACAGAAATAAATAAGAAATTGAGAAGGTAGTGACGAGCTATACAAATACAGTTCATTTTCAATAATTCCAGCAAAGGATAAACATGCTTTCAAATCCGACAATTCAAATCAAATCAGTTTTATACAGTTAAAGTGCAGGTAAATCCAAATATAGAATCTTTCAAAAATTTCACGACAATAACAGATAGCAACTAAGTGCATCAACAAATGAAAAATGCAAGTACAGCCTCTCAGGGCAACAGTCACTCAACTCGTCACAACAGCTCCATGACTCGGCTCTCAGCCCTCAGTACTCATACTTAATAGGTACCTGCGCTCACTGGGGTGTACAGACTCCGGAGGGGCTCCTTTTAGCCCAAGCACTATATCATTGCGGCGTGCAGCCCGACACAATCATATGAGTACCCATAAAGCTAGTTGCGGCATGCAACCCGATCCACAGTCTATAAACAGTCATAAGGCTCATTGCGGCATGCAACCCGATCCATATACCCTCACATAGCTCACAGCTTGGCACTCAGGCCCTATCTTAGTCACTAACCTCTCCAGCCCTCTTGGGCTTTCAGAAATCATACAAATTATCTAAAAGAGATATTAACAAGTGTCAATAAGAAAACAAATGGAAATGAAGATATGACTCGCAAGTAGCACTATGATTGGGTCACAAGCAGTATGACTCCTCAAATCGCGCAAAATCCTACTCCGCAATGCCCTTGCCTCTCGAATCAATCTCCAAACGCCCTAAATCTAGCCACAAGAAGTATAATATAATAATATAAGCTGAAAGAATCAATCCCACAAGAAAAATATGAAATTATAAGCCAAAATCCGAAATAGGCTCAAACCGACCCCCGGGTCCACGTCTCGAAATCCGACAAAAGTCACAAAATATAAATACTCATCCACTCACGAGTCTAATAATACAAGAATTACTCGAATCCAACCTCAAATCACCTTCCAAAACTCGAAATTTTAGCGTATGAAGTTTCTACCATTTCCCCCCAAATTTTCCACGCAAATCCGAAATTAAAAGATGCAATTAGTGATAGATTAGTGTGATATAACCAAAATAAAGTGTAGAATCATTACCCAATCGATGTCTCTGAAAATCCCTCAAAAGCTAGTCCAAATCCGAGCTCTCAAACTCAAGTTTTGATAAAAAAATGGTCACACCCTCGTTTTGTAATGATATAAGTCTGCCCAGTGATTCCTTAATCGCGATCACGAAAATAGCCTCGTGATCGTGAAGAACAACTTCGCTACCCCACATTTTTACCCTACACGAATGCGGATTCACCCACGCGATCGCAGGTCACTACCTCTCATACCTACGCGATCGCATCCTGCCTCACGCGATCGCATAAAGTATTGGCCACACCTCTCCTCCAGCTCAAATCCTTCTACACGAACGCGACTTTAGCCACGCGTTCGCGAAGCACATCTTCGCACACATACGCGATCGCATTTCTAACTCTGCGATTGTATAGAACACACTCACCTCTGCCCCAAATAAGCTTACACGATCACGAATGAATCCCTGCGATCGCGTACAAGGAATCCAGAACCTGCTGAAACCATAACTTCAGCTATCAAGCCAAGTCCAAAAATGATTTGTTAACCACCCGAAACTCACCCGAGGCCCTCGGGACCTCAACCAGACATACCAACACATCCCAAAACATCATACTTACTTAGTCGAGCTCTCAAATCACATCAAACAACGCTAAAAATATGAATCACTTTCTGATTCAAACTTAATGAACTTGAAACTTCCAATTTCTACAACCGATGTCGAAACCTATCAAACCACGTCCTGTTGACTCCAAATTTTGCACACAAGTCATATTTGACATTACGGATCTACCCAAACTTTCGAAATCGAAATCCGACCCCGGTATCAAAAAGTCACCCCCCCGGGGAAACTTTCCAAATATTCGACTTTCGCCATTTCAAGCCTAAATTAGCTACATACCTCAGATTCACAGTCCGGACATACTCCTAAGTCCAAAATCACCCAACGGAGGAAACGGGATCGACGAAACTCCATTCCGGAGTTATCTTCATACACTTATGACTACGATCAAAATCCTGAGACTTAAGCTTCCGTTTTAGGGATTAAGCATCCCAAAACACTCAGAAACCACAAACAAGACCTCCTGACAAGTCACATAAGTAGAAACAAATACGAGGAAAACAGTAAATAGGAGATTTGGGCTAATACACTCAAAACGACCGACCGGGTCATTACACTAGTGTTAACCCCACATCGCGTCTCGTCAATCTACATTATATCATATGCAAATAACATACACCATGAGACCTCCCATTGAATGTATCGTGTCAGCACATCCATCGCCAGGGCAAACAAAAATGGGCTAAGAGTTGGATCCCTAATGCAACTCCATAACCACCAGGAAATATTTTGAGTCTCCTCCCACAGTCCTCACCCGAGTCTTAGCTCCATCGTACATGTTATTAATCACCCTAGTTTCTAGGTAAATGAACATCATATTCAACTTCTTCTTCATCTCCCTATACTACTCTATCAATCTCCTCACAAGATGAATGACCTCTGTAGTCGACCGCCCCGACATGAATCCGAACTGGTTCTCCGAAATAGACATACTCTTTCTCACCCTCCTCTCCACCACTCTTTCCCAAACTTCAATAGTGTGACTCAACGACTTCATACCCCTATAATTGTTGCAATTCTGGACATCACATTTGTTCTTGTACAACATAACCATCAAATTTCACCTTCATTCTTCGGGCATCTTTTTCATTCTAAAATGGACATTAAATAATATAGTAAGCCACTCCAAGCCTGCCCGACCCGTGTCCTTCCAAAATTCCAATCTGGCCTAGTCACCTTACCCTTATTCATCTTCTGCACCACCTACTCAACCTTAATACGCATATGAAATCCAAAATCTCGCTGGCTCTCTGAATTCTCCAACTCCCCAAGAATGATGTTCCTGTCCCCATCCTCATTCAAAAAATTATGGAAGCATGGCTGCCACCTATGCCTAATACACGCCTTTTCACCTGTACCTTGCCTTTCTCGTCTTTGATGGACCACACTCGGTCTAGGTCCTGAACCTACCTCTCTCTAACCTTGGCTAACATGTACAATCTCTTGTCGCTGCCTTTTCCCCCAAGTTCCTCATATAAGCGTTCAAAAGATGTAATCTCAGTCGTCGTGGCCGCTTACTTTGCCTCTTTCTTTGTCTTCTTATAACGCTCCTTATTCGCCCTCTTCTCTTCCTCATCGGCGCTCTCTACTAGCTTCAAATATGCCCCTTTTTATGATTTTAGTCTATACTAAATTTAGATAATTCATTTAGCGTAACACCTTCAATTAAGTGAAACGCGCATTTTATTAAAATTATTTACGTATGAATGTTCATAAATTAAATGAATTATTAATTGATAAATTATTTAAATGTATATGTGTTATGTTAAATATGTATTGGCACTTCATATTTAAGAGTAATATAGCACTAAAAATAATATTCTTATGTAAAGTGAGCAAAAATACATTTTAATCTAATCAAAGATTAAATATGCTCGGTAAAATATTAAAAGTGTCAACATTAAGAATTTTCAACAATTGAGAGATCAAAAGTGCAATGATTCCCCAAAGTAAAAAAGAAAGACGAAAGAGGAAAAAATGGAAAAGAAGGCAGAGAGCTCAACAGACGTTTCCTTTTTTAAAGTAGCCTTCATCCTATTTGTTTCACTCGCTATCCATTTCCTCCTCTTCTTAATTAGAAAAATCCCCCTCTTATTTTATAACATACTAGTATCCGTACCCGTGCGAAAAATATTAAATATAATTTTTATAAAAAAATATTATTTGGAAAATACGATTGACACAAAGGTGCAAATGTATTATTTTATGAATATATAAATACACTGGATATTCATATATCCAAATCATGAAGGAACACACTTATCCATTAGAAAACAACTAGTGAGGACAACATCAGTAAGAAAATGCATCATTAGATGATTGATTATATTTTATTGTAAGACATTAATATGATCAACCAAGCAACCTATTAATTAGTTCACCCCCACAATATCCAGCCTATGCCGGAGGAATAAATCATAGCTACGGTGGATGCTCCCACCAACTGAGTTTTCAATTGGGAGTACATATTTATATAGTAACCATAATTCTGCGTGAGAATGAGAAATAATACTATTAAGGTGTGAGAAATTCCGAAGCTTCTTAAAGAACAAAATCACTTTGGTTGAAAAACATAAATATCTTAAATGCAGCATCAATGAATTCTGCAAAAGAAAGAAAATCAGTGACTACAGAAACACATATCATTGTTAAAAAAGTAAAACGGGAGACCTTTTTCAATAGTCTATGAGAATATATTGTGAAGCTAATATACTAATTTGAATATTATCTCAAATGCAGTGCTAGTGCTAGAAACTGAACATTGGTTCAAATATGTCACCTTCTACATATGAAGCCAGCAACAGTACTAATGTCAAGAAATGTTTAGATTCTCTCTTCAATGCAGCCAATGAGGACGAAGGACACATGTTCTCATCACTATACCCTCTCCCAGTAATCATAAAATACAGCGAGTAACTTGCAAAACAACAATCAAAGATTCATGCGTTATATCTCAGTTTGGTAAAAGTAGTACTATCGACAAAAAATGTTTGTAATTCAAGCAACCAATCGAGAAATCTGAATTTAATGTATTTGAAGCTCATTGATACCTGTTCTTGAATTTTTAGCCTGTCATGTGCCTGTCGGACTTGTCCTGTGCCTGTCCATATTGTCATGGCGTCATGCTCATGCGCCTGTTCGACTTGTCATTTATCTGTCCGACTTGTGCTTCACCTGTCCAACTTCTTCTTTGACATTGACTCACATTTTTCAGCATCTTATTTAACTTTCATGAAACTATTGACATGAGGCGATTATGTGTTTCATGAAAAATAATTTTAATATGTAAGAAGGTTATGAAATACCCAAAAATCAGATATGATAATAATCTGTAGCAAAGATTATTGACAAAACAAACTCATAACTTGGCATCAAATTCAAGTCAAATTAGTAGTAGAAGTATCTGTAATATATATTTTGATAAATTTACCAGTACTACACTAAATAACTTTCATATATAACATTCAGCATGTCAGCACAAGTGAGTCATTATGTTATAAAAGATCATGTTGTAAATATAGTGACATTAAGCAAGCACATTCTAAACAAATCGATATGTGCTTTGTCTCACCAATTAAACAAAAAGATCCAGAAAATTCACTCCTTATTGGAGTCGCACTAACATAAAGGAAGAGAGGTAAGTATAATTCCTGAACTAATTCGTAGAACTTAAAAATAATAATCTACAGACATGGCCATAAGTACTTAATTACAAGAGAAATAACAACTAATTGCTTACTCGATTTACATGCATTATTTCATATTGAACTTGCAAAATCACTGTTTGGTTTCCTAGATTTGCTAGCATGAAATAAGGAACATGTACGGACAATCATTGACATGCCACACACAGACCTGAATTTTAAAATCTCATACCATAATTCGCTTGTATTGCCATTTAATGAGGGAGCTTTTCACATTATTCCTATTCAAATCAGCAATGCACTAAATAATCAAAGTATTCATAATCCACTTTGTAGACTGGTGCATGAATTTTTCATGTCATTGTCTTCACGTTGGTTTACTCCTTATTCACAATGTTGTTGTGTTAGTACATTAGATGTATTCTATTCTTTTGTTCTATCAGTTGTTGATATTGTTAATACAATTTAAGGATTACCAATCTACTATATGTACCATCGTGTTGCAATTGATTTTCAACATCAGTAGATCTCTTGCAATCCATCTCTTCCTGTAAGAACTTACCCTACAATACAAAAGATAAATTACTAAGTCTATTTTAAATTACAGAGTGTCATCCGAAAAATAATAATTTTTATAAGAGGGTTATTTATATTTTCTTTTATCTCAATGATGATCATTTGGGGTTGTCTTATTAAAGTGAGAATGGCAGGCAAGGTGAAGAATGCTTGCCTTCTGTTACTGCAGTATGCTTGTGCACTATTAAGAACATAACCAAATTGATCCTTGTGCACCATTAAGAACATTCTCAAACCGGATGACTTCCATATATGACAAAGACCAGCAATTTTTTTGTTGCATCTATGTATGATTTTCTATACCCACTGATACTTGGTTAACATAAAGAATGACAGCAAGATTCCTACTTTTTAATCAACTATTGATTTTAACTACAGTAATGAGAGCAACTGATAAGGGAAACATGCATGGGGCAAAATAAAACAGAATGACCACAAAGACGACATTGTTTCTGTACATCAACGCGGCGTAAAACAACGAAAGTTCACTGAAATATAAGACTTTGATGAGGCTACCGACTAACTAAGCAAGATTAATATAGTAACATATGACTTTGCAGAAAAATAATTACTTTTGTAACTGTTACTCATGTATTTAACTACTTTATATTTATTGGCATTAGAAGGAACTTTTTTTATAGGTGGAAAATTAGGCTAACTACAAATTCTATGTACAACTCTAAGCAAGACAAAAGATCCTAACCAATCCTAAACTTGTAATATAGTAATATAGCATAATATAAGTTTAACGAATACCTTTGCAATCTCAAAGTTACCTCAACAATTTCTTTAGAATTTTCAGCATAAACACCAACATGATCTCCTCTTTAATAGCTGAAAATTTGAATAAATAGATGCATTGTTGTCACGACCCAAAAACCTAACATGTCGATTGTCGTGATGGTGCCTATCCTGGAACTAGGTAAGCCCACTCATTCCAAAACAAACTGATATCTTTATTTCAAAGATAATTTCAACACTATTTCGCATAAAAAAAACCTTCGTAAAGAAGTTCAAATCAAACCAAAAGTGCAGAGAAGAAAAGTCTGACATCGGGGTGTCACTAGTCATGAGCATATACTACAATTTGTCTGATAATATCAAGACTAACATAGTCTGAAAAATAGTTAAATACAACTAAAGGAAGATAGGAGGGAGAAGAGTAGGGTTGCGATCGCCAGGCAGCTACCTTTCTATCCCCGAGAAAATCTACAACCGGAACAGTCAACAGCCGTTATCGTGTCCAGCTACACCTGGATCTGCACACAAAGTGCAGGGAGTAACGTGAGTACGCCAACTCAGTAAGTAACAACAATAAATAAAGACTGAGCAGTAGTGACGAGCAATAAGCATATAAAGTTCATATCATGGAATCTCAGAAAAATACCACATGCTTTTAAAATCAGGGTTTGAATTAAAATATCTCGTTTAAACTCAGTTCCAGTAAAATCATTTAAAGATATTTTTCAACACTTTTCAAACAAAGGCTCAATACAAGGTGAGCAAAATTGATGAAATCTTAAACAACCCCTCGGGCAACATCACTCGTATACAGCCCTCGGACAAACCTCACAATCACTCATGCCTCTCGGGCATACCTCACAATCACTCATGCCACTCGGGCTTACCTCACAATCACCCATGCCACTCGGGCATACCTCACAATCACTCATGCCTCCCAGTACTCGGCACTCGGTACTCGACACTCGCACTAAGTAGGTACCTACGCTCACTGAGGGTGTATATAGACTCCGGAGGGACTCCTTCAGCCCAAGCGTTATATCAAGCCAAATCATGACATAAATCACTCAGGCCCTCGGCCTATATCAAATATGTTGCGACGTTCAACCCGATCCCATAAATATCCTCACAAATCAGACCCTCAGCCTCACTCAGTCATAAACCTCTCAAGCCATTCGGGCATTTCAGTAAAACCAAGGTACTCAGCCCAAAATAACATTTATATGCATCAAAATAGAGTAAGAAAAATTGAGTTATGCAGTAAACATGTATAACCATGACTGAGTATAGATTTTTAATCGAAAACAGCAATAGAATAGTAAGAAAAGGCCCCTAAGGGTCCAAACAGCATTGACACAAGGCCCAAACATGACATTCAACCCAATTTACAGAAACTCTTTCTAAAATATATAAGTATCATATAGTTTCAACAAAATATACAACTTTACAGTTGCTACGGGACGGACCAAGTCACAATCTCCAACAGTGCATGCCCGTCACCTAGCATGTGCGTCACTTCAAAATAGTAGAATGATACCAAATCCGGGGTTTTATACCCTTAGTACTATATTTACAATCGTTACTTACCTCAAACCGGTAAAATCTCTACCCTGCAATGCTCTTGCCTCTCGACTCGGCCTCCAAATGCTCCAAATCTATTCACAATCAGTACAATACCATCAATATCCGCTAATGGAATGAATTCCACAAGAAAAACTATCAAAATAGCCCAAAATCCGAAATTGGCTCAAACCCAGCCCCCGGGCCCACATCTCGGAATCGAGTAAAAGTCACAAATTACGAACACCCATTCACTCACGAGTCCAACCATACTAGTTTCACTCAAATCCGACTTCGTATTGACATTCAAATCCCAAAAATTCATTTTATGAAGTTTCTACAATTTTTCCCAAATTTCCACCTCAAAGTACTAATCAGATGATGAGATCATTGTTATATTCATGTATATTAACCAAATTCGAGTTAGAATCACTTACTCCGATGAATTTCTTGAAAAACCCATGAGAAATCGCCACAAACCGAGCTCCCTAGGTCCAAAATGTGAAATAATACCCTAAACTCTGTTTATATAGTGCACCTCTAATCTCCCACTTCGCGGTCCGCAAAATTTTGAGCGCGACCGCTCCTCTCAGGTCTCGCGGTCGCGAAAAACTAGTGCGACCGCACTTTTGGTGGTTGCACTGCCATGCTTTAGAATTTTGGCCATAACTTTCTCTACAAATATCCAAATGATGACCTTTTTAACTCTCTAGAAACTAGACACGAAGATCTACAACTTTCGTTTTTAAACCATCTCAAAATTCCTTGTAGATCAAAATATATAAGCTTCCGAAGTCGGACCAATGGATATGCAGAACTTTCTCCAGAGTACGGCCGCGGCAAATTATGCGGTCCGCGAAATTCCAAGCGCGGCCACGAAATTCTGCTGCGGTCCGCGAAATTCCAAGCACCAGAACCATATATGAGTTCCGAAAATGCCCGAACTCGCTCAGAACTCAATCTGAAACACACCCAAGTACCCCGGGACCTCAACCAAATATACCAACCAATCCTAAAACACCATACAAACTTAGTCGAATCTTCGAATCACTCAAAACAACATCAAAACACAAAATTACCCTCGGATTCAAGCCTAAGAACTTCTAAACTTTCACATTCGACAACCGATACCGAAACCAACCAAACCACGTCCGAATGACCTCAAATTTTGCACACACATCAAAAATGATACTACGAACCTACTCCAACTTCCGGAATTTCATTTTGACCCCGATATCAATTTTTCCACTGCCGACCGAAATCGCCGAATTTTCAAGTTTCGCCAATTCAAGTCTAATTCTACCACGAGCCTCCAAATTACATTCTGGACGCGCTCCTAAGTCCAAATTCACCTAACGAAGCTAATGGAACCATCAGAATTCCAATCCGAGGTCAAGTGCTAAAAAGTAAAATTGGTCAACTCTCCCAATTTAAAGCTTTAACAATAAAATTCTTTCTTCCAATTCGATTCCGAAATACCTGCAAACCAAAAGCTACGATTCATACAAGTCAAAGTACATCATACGTAGCTATTCATGCCCTCAAACAGCCGAGCGAAGTACAAATATACAAAACGACCGGTCGGGTCGTTACATCCTCCCCTACTTAAACATACGTTCGTCCTCGAACGTGCCTAGAGTTGTTCCAAAAGCCATCAAATTGTTGTGTAACTTTCCCATGCATATACTCAGGGGTGATCCCACGTCACCCTATCCCATACAGGTCCGATAGCACAACATAACTGGAATTTCGCAATTCAACATAGCCCACAAGCCTTCGAATCAAATTTCCATCATCCAAAATTTCCTATAAGATCAGAAGTTCGCATATACATACTGTATAAGTCTGAACAAGATGTACCAAAAGCCGTAACCATAACTCAAATACTCAAATTCAAATACCGCATGGCTCGAATGCTCGAAACAATGATTTATAATCACAGTATCAACTCAAATCAACCCAGTGCTGATAATAAACCTCATATCAGACAAAACCTCGTTTTAAAACCTTCGTACACTGCCGATGATGAAAGAAACATACTGAATTCATAACCATTCATTAGACCAACAGGTCATAGAGCTCTCGTTCCTTCTACAAGAACTATAGCCAATTTCAAAGCCTACTTCCGATATTATCCTCCCAATTATACCACAATCAAATCCGATAGCATCCATTTTAGGCCAAATGACCTCGTCTCATCCAACACGACCACTCTAGTGACATGACACATCAATACAATCTAAAGCCACAACCCGTGCAATCCGTGCACCAAATAGCAACATTCCAAATATACCCAATCATAACAATGACCCAAACAGGAGAACCGTTCCGCAAGTTCGACGGGTACCACCCCGACGCAATGCTAAGAACCCATCACACACCGTAGAACCATAACACATGAATCTTACACAAAGGATCATATTTCCACATAACTTTGCTGCAATACGCGCCCCTATCCAAATACTGGTCCATATGAAACACCTCAAGCCACCCTGCTAAAATCAATAACCATGCGCAATTCGACATCAAGTACCCAAAGTGCATTACCATAAAGACAAAGAAGCAAACGACATCATGCCATACAAAACCCGAAATGACATGACCAATACGCCATCAACCAAGCAATATCCAATACTATTCTCGCTCAAATTCCGCTATAAGGCCACAATAGAACCGCATCATATGTGCATGTAACCAATGAATCACAACTCCTCGTAGTATAGAAGAGTAACTCACAGATCACTTCAGAACACAAATAAGCTTCACATCAACCGAATGGCACATCCTTCAACAATAGCAGTATGGAGCCAACCAATCTGGCTAAGTGTAGAACACACATCCTAATTGAGCCTACCAATGGGCCTCAAATCAACTCTAGTCAGCCACCAATAGATAAATAACCTCCGAAAGTCCACAATGACTAAATCATAACACATTCTATCATCTGGCTAGCTCCGGCCACAACTTCACAGTCCACAATAATGAAACAATCTGCTCATGAGAACTCCCAATCTCCAATTTCATAGAACACAGGAATCACCATATTTGATTCCACCTCCACCGCCCGAATGCCTAACACCTCTCTCATACACAATCATCCCACGAGAAATACTTTAAAAATTCTTTCGTGCCACCTGGCAAAAATTTGAATATCACCAGTCGATCAATCAGGAGAGTGCCGTAATACCATCGAAGTACCCATAAATCAAAACACACTGCCCCTTCTGAAATGTACACTCTCATCAAGCCATACCAAATAGTAATATCATTTACCTAGTCATCTGAAACCGTCCATGCTGCCTAAGAATTTATGTCATTCCCTTCAAAACTGAACTGTGACCTTGTACATGTAAATCCTATTCTCGCACAACACAACACATCTATTATGCCACCATGTGACAAGCATAAGAATTCCATTATCAAATCTGAGTCGCTAGCAAATTACATACCTTATTAGTCAGAAACCTCTTTCTTGCTTCTTTCTAGGAGGAAATCATAACACACAACACGTTCCGTACGCCGATAGAAAATATCTGGTTCAAACCATGGTTGAAACCATCATGAACACTTTGAAATCCATTTGCACATAACCAAACTATCTGAACTGAATCCTCTAACTCCACCAAGCAACACAGGTTGCCAAATCCGAGAGCATTGCCATGAAACACCTATAGATACTAGCCACATCATAAGTACCCAAAGAACCGATCATGCACATTATTGTGTTAACCCAACCTACTACCAAACTGTCCTATTTCTCTAAGTCCTTTCCAATTTGCCTTCAAATTGCTACTTTTTCCTTGTTAGAACACCACTATCCTTAACTAAAACTTGCCCCCACGAACTACAGCGTAGAATCATACCGCCCTAAGGCTTATAAGCCTATGAATTCCCTTTTTATGTATCCCAAAGGTTCCAACACCAAAAATGCTTACTCCGAAGAGACTTTATGTGAACCTAAAACTGTTTCCTTCACATTCTTGATATTGAATGCATAATTCACAATGATATAAAATGTCACGATTCTCGACACCGTTCAATGCAACTCCCAATTTTCTAGCCATATATATAAATCTTGAAAATTCCAAATCGCTGCATATAAATCTTGAATCCATTAGAACCATTCTTGAGAGTCATCCACTCTACTCAAATCTCGAATTAACCAACCAAACAGACCGAAATGACATGTGCCCCATAAGCACACCAACACCCAAGGGAAATAAAGAGTAACCCATACTCCTACACAACCGAGAAAATTCCCGCTCCGTGTACACTACATTCTTCGTGAATAACCACTCAATTATTTTATGGTCCTCCTATAACCATAGAGTGTAATACAACTTGTGTCCAGAAATTCCTTTACCTGAATCATCCTCGATCTCGACCTCTGCAAGTTATAACTGATTCACCAGTATACCCCGAACCGAAACTAATACGACACATAACTGTGTAATCAACTCGTCGATAGCAGACTCCCCCACTTAGCCTTAAGCTGCAATTATATAAAATTAGAACCCGCAAGGATTTCTCCTTCTCAATTACCAAGATCTCGCGCCGTTAACCCGCCAGACTTCTCGAAGTCTTTTATTAAACATTTCATGAACATTCTGAATCGCCAACCACAATCACATACGCGACCTCCTACCGGGTAGCAAGTAATATTCCTTGCAAAAGCTTCATCAACATCACACCACCGCTAGCTACACACAGGAGATAACCAACATGTGGAATTCCTTACCGACATCTCCCAATGATACTGCATTGAGTGCAACGACCATAAAATCCGTAAATTCTCCTAAGTTCATGCTCGCCCACCATTGGTATAAGTTTGCACTTTCCCTATTGACATTAATTGTACGTTCGACAATACCTTCCGAACTGAAGTCATATTACACCTGACACGATAATCAGATCTTCACGCTTCTCTTCATTTCAAATACACCCATTTCTGCCATATTCAATCTTACTTTGTACAGTAACCACCACTCAAAATAGAGTCTGCATGCCAAATCACATGCTAACACGATTCCAAACTATTCTACCCTTTCTCAAGGCGCACGACTACCCTACCAATGAATTCATATGCTAATCTGCCACTCTTACTTCGGTTAAATTATCTCCTTTAAGAAACTTCTCAACCTCTACTTCTCTTACTTGACCCGCTAGTCAACCACCGTGAAACGCTTCCCGTCGTGTCTTCTCTCATACTTTATTGCCCAATTGCTGCATCAACTCGAAATGCATCTCTTTCGTACCAGAACCAATAGAAAGTTACCGACTCTAAGTCTCTTCGAAGATTATCTTTCTCGAGCCATCAACATCAAAATACCCATTCACAACCACCATTATTACATAACCATTTACTATTCTTGAGTCCAAACTCATTGACATACATGATAATTTAATTTGGCCCAAAATTTAACAACGTGAAAGATCCTTCAAAACATTCACACTCGAGATCGTACGTCACATCAAAATGATAATCAAGCACCCAATGGCCTTCCTATACATTTCAAGAAAATACTTCTCATCACATCCACATCGTCTTAACACCTTCCGTAGTTATGTCATACTCACCACAAAGCTATTCCACCGCTCATCAAGCCACAAATTCCACTCGTAGGGACATTATCGGATATATGAGTCCAAATTTATAGGTTACAACTGAAATTACTGAGCCTAAACTGCGGTCTAACCATGGCCTCAAGACCTCCAGACTGTCCCACCACCACAAACACAGAATACACATCCCAACCTTGTTCATAGAATTATAAGTCGGCGATACACAACCGATCTCTTGTGCGCATATGAATGCGTGGAAGGAATTCAAGGAGTTATATTCCAAGCTGAATCAATTCCGCACGATAGAATACAAGAAAGTGAAATTTACCTAAGGGTTCTGCAGCCTCTCGAAGATAAGTACAGACATCTCCGTACCGATTGACAAGACTCTACTAAACCTGCTCATGACTCGTGAGACCTATGTAACCTAGGGCTCTGATATCAATCTGTTATGACCTAAAAACTAACCTGTCATGATGACGCCTATCTTGGAACTAGGTAAGCCGACTCATTCCAAAACAAACTGATATCTTCATTTCAAAGATAATTTCAATGCTATTTCGCATAAAAAAAACCTTCGTAAAGAAGTTCAAATCAAACCAAAAGTGCAGAGAAAAAAAGTCTGACATCGGGGTGTCACTAGTTATGAGCATCTACTACAATTTGTCTGACAATATCAAGACTAACATAGTCTGAAAAATAGCTAAATACAACTAAAGGAAGATAGAAAGGAGAAGAGTAGGGTTGCGATCGCCAGGCAGCTACCTTGCTATCCCCGAGAAAATCTATAACCGGAATAGTCAACAACCGTTATCGTGTCCAGCTACACCTGGATCTGCACACAAAGTGCATGGAGTAACGTGAGTACGCCAACTCAGTAAGTAACAACAATAAATAAAGACTGAGCAGTAGTGACGAGCAATAAGCATATAAAGTTTATTTCATGGAATCTCAGTAAAATACCACATGCTTTTAAAATCAGGGTTTGAATCAAAATATCTCGTTTAAACCCAGTTCCAGTAAAATCATTTAAAGATATTTTTCAACACTTTTCAAACAAAGTCTCAATGCAAGGTGAGCAAAAATGATGAAATCATAAACAAACCCTCGGGCAACATCACTCGTATACAGCCCCTCGTGCAAACCTCACAATCATTCATGCCTCTCAGGCATACCTCACAATCACTCATGCCACTCGGGCATACCTCACAATCACTCATGCCTCTCGGGCATACCTCACAATCACTCATGCCTCTCGGGCATACCTCACAATCACTCATGTCACTCGGGCATACCTCACAATCACTCATGCCACTCGGGCATACCTCGCAATCACTCATGCCTCTCGGGCATACCTCACAATCACTCATGCCACTCGGGCATACCTCGCAATCACTCATGCCTCCCAGTCACTCAGCACTCAGTAGGTACCTACACTCACTGGGGGTATGTACAGACTCCGGAGGGGCTCATTCAGCCTAAGAGCTATATCAAGCCAAATCATGGCATAAGTCACTCAGGCCCTCGTCCTATATCAAACATGCTGCGACGTTCAACCCGATCCCATAAATATCCTTACAAATCAGACCCTCGACCTCACTCAGTCATAAACCTCTCAAGCCACTTGGGCATTTCAGTAAAACCAGGGTACTCAACCTAAAACAACATTTATATGCATCAAAATAGAGTAAGAAAAACTGAGTTATGCAGTAAAAAAGTATAACCAAGACTGAGTATAGATTTTTAATCGAAAACAACGATAGGATAGTAAGAAAAGGCCCCTAAGGGTACAAACAACAGTGGCACAAGGCCCAAACATAACATTCAGCCCAATTTATAGAAACTCTTTCTAAAACATATAAGTATCATATAGTTTCAATAAAATATGCAACTTTACAGTTGCTACGAGACGGACCAAGTCACAATCCCCAACAGTGCACGCCCACACTCCCGTCACCTAGCATGTGCCTCACTTCAAAATAGTAGAATGATACCAAATCCGGGGTTTCATACCCTCAGGACTAGATTTACAATCATTACTTACCTCAAACCGGTCAAATCTCTACCCCGCAATGCTCTTGCCTCTCGACTCGGCCTCCAAATACTCTGAATCTATTCACAATCAGTACAATACTATCAATATCCGCTAATGGAATGAATTCCACAAGAAAAATTATCAAATTAGCCCAAAACACGAAATTGGCTCAAACCCGGCCCCGGGCCCACATCTCAGAATCGGGTAAAAGTTATAAATTACGAACACTCATTCACTCACGAGTCCAACCATACTAGTTTCACTCAAATCCGACTTCGAATTGACATTCAAATCCCAAAAATTCATTTTATGAAGTTTCTACAATTTTTCTCAAATTTCCACCTCAAAGTACTATTCAAATGATTAAATAATCGATATATTCATGTATATTAACCAAATTCAAGTTAGAATCACTTACCTCGATGAATTTCTTGAAAAATCCACGAGAAATCGCCACAAACCGAGCTCCCTAAGTCCAAAACTTGCAATATAGTAATATAGCATAATATAAGTTTAACGAATACCTTTGCAATCTCAAAGTTTCCTCAACAATTTCTTCAGAATTTTCAGCATAAACACCAACATGATCTCCTGTTTAATAGCTGAAAACTTGAATAAATAGATACATTACAGTAGAAAGCTTGTATACAATTATTATAGCATCACTAGCATACATATATATATATGCTAACCTACTGTCAATTTATGCAAGGAGTTTCAGCAGTAAAAGCCTTCTATGAGCTACTTAGTTAGTCCAGTTTAAATGCTTATCACCATAATGAAAGCAAACATGTTGCTCCTGTTGAACTTTGTCCATTATTGAAGACATTGCATAAACTACTGATAATGAGGTACTTAAGATACTTGCATGCTTTCCCTCTTTAGTTAGCAAAGTAATATGATTGTTGGTGGATTGAAACTATAGAGAGGTTTCATCAGAGGCAATACTTCAGACCTTGAGAGATGACACCATGAATGATTCCCGTGATTGTATTGAGATTGCACAAAATCATGCCTTATACAAACCTTCATTACTTGGGCAGTAGCATTGATTAAGGGGCCTTTGCACACCGCCATCACCTGCTATTCAATCATCTGAATTCTTCGTTAGTAAAGTTGTTTATGAAATTAGGTGTTGTGTATTTGATGTTGATTTGTAATTTGGAAAGATCTTCAAGAAGTGTAATACCTTCCGCATCTGCTATGAGAACCAACATTTCCGGTTGCTTCATGTCTAACAATTGGATGCTTATTGACATCATTAAGAATTCTGGACAGTGCATTTGTAGCATTTTTAGTATGTAATTGGCCTAATACATAATCCACCTCATGCTTTAATAAAGCAGTCGTTGAACCTACAGATTCAGAAATTGTGTAAATTGCTTCCCGTCCACCTTTGTTCTAACGTGCAAAATAGGGATACTGAGTAGATAAAATAGGAGTTTGAAAAGGATTTGAAATAATAAAGCGTCAGTTATATAAAATAAGGAGTTTTGTTGGGAGCCCGCCTTTGGAAGCACGATCAAACCCTTTTTTTTTTCTTTTTCTTTACAAAAATAATTTGCAAATTTGAATGTAGTTATTAAAAAACGGCCAACTAAAAAGTAGGAGTAATTTTATTTTTTGGTAATTGCCAAGTATAATAAATAAAATAACTGTCAAAACATTGGAGGAAGTTTACAATTTTTTTGAAATTCACAAGTTGAATTTTTTTCACTAGTTTATATTTTAAATTAATTTTAAACTCCAACTATCTTGGAGATTTGTCCTAAAGTTTGACATGTGTTGAATTGTGGGTATTCCACTTGGCATCCTATTATAGTTTTGCTTTTCCTATTATATATAGATATATAGATTTATATTTATATTTTAAATTAATTTTAAACTCCATCTATCTTGGAGATTTGTCCTAAAGTTTGACATGTGTTGAATTGTGGGTATTCCACTTGGCATCCTATCATAGTATTGCTTTTCCTATTATATATAAGATAGATAGAGTTTTTTGCCAACATTGTCCCTTATCTTTGAGAGTATGTCTATTTTGGTCTCTCAAATATAGTCCTAAGCATATCTAGCCCCTTAAGTATGACAAGGTGGGTTGCTCTGATGGTAAGCACCCTCCACTTCCAACCAAGAGGTTGTGAGTTCGAGTCACCCCAAGAGCAAAAGGTGGGTAGTTCTTGGAGGGAAGGATGCCGAGGGTCTATTGGAAACAGCCTCTCTACCCCAGGGTAGGGGTAAGGTCTGCGTACACACTACCCTCCCCAGACCCCACTAGTGGGATTATACTGGGTTGTTGTTGTTGTTGTTGTAGTAAGTATGCTAAAGTGGAGCACCTTTAGTCTCACTCACACAATGTGTTAAAAAACTAACGGTGTTACCCAACTCTGATTTATGAAGCAAATCTTCTACTCTGAAGCAAAACGTTTACTCTCCTTTCATTGGATAACGCAAATTATCACTTTTAGTTCCTCATTTTTAGATAATGTCTTCTAAAATTTTGACCTAGAAAATATCCCCTTCTGTGCCAGTTTTCAATGAGAAAATGACATTGTATAGCTGCTGTAAAAATAATAGCCGAAAAATGTATAAAATTTGTATATTTTTTTTGTATATATATATATATACACATATACATTTTGTATGTTAATATACAAAAATTATACAAAATTTATATCTTTTTTTCGCTACCAGATGTAAATAGTTTATGGCACGGGCTAAAAGTAATAATACAACGTGGTTATTCGTTTGCTTAAAAAATATGCCTAGAAGCGATCCTGGTTGCTCTATTTGTTTTTCAAATTTTAACTTTTCTTTTTGAAAAAATCAACCGAAATTTTTAGATATATATAGATACAAAAAATATATATAAATTTTATACTTTTTAACCTATTATTTTTACAGCGGCTATATATTGTAATTTTCTCCTTGAAAATTGGTACAGAAGAGAGTATTTTTAAGGTCAAAACTTTAGAAGATATTATCTAAAAATGAGTAATTAAAGTGATAATTTGCGTTATCCAATAAAACGGAGGAAACATTTGAGCGAGAGTAAATGTAATCCACTTTAGCATACTTAACATACTAAATATGTGCACCATTATATTTGAGTTATTAAAATAGACATGACGGTACAGAATTTAACTACAATTCGTCTACTGAAGGTCTTCAGGACCAATCTTCGCCTCGCCAATCGCTGCCTCCTCATTCTGGTAATCATCACTGTTTTTATTCTCTTCTTTAGCGCATATTTTTAACATCAGATCTGCTATCTTTTGTTGTTCTGTATTTGAATTTTATGATAATGCCGTTTTACATTGTTGATCCGACGTTCTATACGACAGTGTGAAAATCAGTATGTGAGCAGGTATTTTAGCTTATATGTGTGATTTTAAACCCTAAGGATGAATTTTGGTGTTTTTTGGGATGTATATGAGTTCATAACCCGATATTTGGTTCCAAAGATGCGAATTACGTCTCAAAAAAAGATGTGAATTACGTCTCTAGATATACTTATAAAAAAACTAATATCTAGCCGATTTGATCCCTTGGAAGTTGGAACAACTCAACGAATTTAGTAGATTGTTTTAGGAGGCCCTAATGACTATAGATCGAACCTATCCAATTTTTACACTATGATGGTTGGCTGTTCATGGCCTAGCTGTATCTACCAACTACCGTCTTTTTTCGGGATCAATATCAGCAGTTCGTGATAAACAACAAGACTATAGCATGTCGCGAGAAAAGCACACTGGAAGGTTAGCTGGACCTTTTGGTGTAACGGAAACACTTAGTAGGTTCAAGAACACTTCTTTTGACCCAAAGTGGCTCAATATGTTCAACTCATTGTGGAGAGATGCACCGTTTGTCACAAATCCAAGAGCCATCACCAACCGTGCATGTGTGCACATCTAGCAATCCTTGGAATGATGTTAGCATGGATTTTGTGGTGGGCTCCTTGGAACAAAGACTTAATAATGCTAGTTAGCTGTCGGTTTTCTAAATTAGCACTCTTGAGTCGATGTAATACCATTCATAATGTCTCTATTATTTTCTTATCATTCTTCCAAGGAGGTGGACAAGCTTCATGAAGTTGTAAAGATGACAACTTTAGGTTGTGACTTAATATATACAAGTCACTTTTTGAAGACTACGTTCGGTACCCATTGACAGACATGGTGAGAAAGAGTCTCAGAAAATGAGACTTCTACCACATTTTGAATTTGCTCAGAACATGAAGAAGCTTTGTTTTTGACAGTGTTTTTGAGAGCGGTCCTTCGGTTTGATTCGTATTCCGATCAAAAACTTTATTTCTTAAAAGGATGAGAAGCGCAAAAAAGTGACAGAGGCTCGCCTCGCTTCAAAAGCGAAGCGCACGCTTCATTGAAGTGAAGTGCAATTCTTAAAAAACATAATGTAAACCTTGCAAAGACACAATATAAATAATCAAAAAGTTCAATTTAAAAACTTAAAAGTAGGTACCACAATATCCTCCATAAACCATAGGACAAGCAAAATCAAAACCACTAACTTACTAGAATCAACATCTTATTCTTTACTCTTCTTGTTCTTTTTCAAGATTGTCAAAATCTTGAATTCCTCTATTATCTTCATATTGCTCGTCATCTTCTTCTTCCCCCTCCTCTTCCTCTTCATGATCACTTTCATCTTCATCAATTAGGGATAGAGATCGACTTGTAGTAGCCACACTTTTTTCCTTCCTAAGCGTTCTCCCCAACTCCACTAGCATCCGCAACATCACCCCAAGTGAAGTTAGAGTCCCCTTCAAATACTTCTTCATCTTCACAATTTTCGGGGACTCCGGTTAGCCACTCATTTGCCTCATTGTCCAAAAGAATTGGATCGATTAGATTGTGGTTGTAGCGACGCCTCAATGCTCTATTGTATTTTATGAACACTAGATTATGGAGGCGCTTCAAGGTTAGTCGATTCCTCTTCTTTGTATGAATTTGCAAACAAGATGTGTCTACTAATTAGTAGGAGTTGGGACAATTGAGATATAATTTACTTTATCTCAAAACACGTAATCATTCTTTTTAGTTCTCACGTGTTAAAAAACGCTCCAGTTCCTTTCACATTCGGATGAACTACGAGTTAAACTTAGAACTTTGATGGCGAAAGTCTGTCAATCCGGAGTCTCTGCACCATATTGGTCCCGCCACTTAACTATAGAAGTGAAAAAAAACTATTCAAGAGTTAATAAGTATAAAAAATACATTAAAAGTTAGAGCTATAAAATATAGAAGCACTCGATCACCTGGCGACTTCGTTTTTCTTTGTTTAATAGCCATTCGCAGCTTAAAAAGTCCTTCACCTGCCTTGTAAATAGCAAATTGATCTACTATCTTTTCTTGCAAGTCTTCATTTGGGGTCAACTTAATAACACACTCATGGAATCCCTTCCACACTTCTCTAGCCAGTGAATTATTCTCACATTGATCATAAAAGAGTGACGGGTTCAGAATAAGTCCAGCTGCATGCAAAGGTCGATGAAGTTGTTCCGTCCATCTTGAATCAATGATCTGAAAAACCTTTGCATATTTCTGCTCATCAGTGAATGATGCTTGAATAGCCTCCTTGGCCCTATCTATAGCTTCATAGAGTTAGCCCATTGATGGTTTTTGCTCCCCATCTACCAAACAGAGTACTTTAATCAAAGGGCCACCAATTTTAAGAGCATGAAGGTCATTATTCCAAAAAGAATAAGAAAGAATAATGCGTGCAATATCTTTCCCCCAGCTTCCTTTGCAAATTTACTCTTGTTCCATTCCTCTGAAATGAACAACTTTCTCAAATTGGCTTTTGCAAGTGAATACTATGCAAAGTCAAGAAAGCAGTGGCGAACCTTGTCTTGCCCGATTTCACCAAATTTTTTTGTCTGGTGAATCTTCTCATCATATCCAATAACAAGGGCCGCTGAGCAATATAAGAATATACCCTAACGCCCTGACCAAAAACTGTATAGAAGGGTATTAAGTTGATACAATGAGCCACACATGGAATCCAATAGACATTCGGGTACACTCCTTGTAACATACCACTCGCTTTAGCATTTTCACTCGCATTATCAGTGACCACTTGAACAACTTTGCTTGGGCCAATCTTTTCAATGGTGTTCTGAAACAAGGCGAACATTTTGATGTGGTCAGTGGACGAGTCGCTAGCATCAATCGACTCAAGAAACAAACTTCCCTGGAGAGAATTCACCAATACATTAATAATCATTTTCCCAGTTCTTACCGTCCACTTATCCACAATTCTCCAACTCAAAAACCAGTGTTTTAAATAGCGATCGCTTCGTCGCTTTAAGCGAGAAGCGACGCGAAGCGATGGCTGCTCGCTTTTTCATACATGAGGCGACTCGACCAGACGAAGCGCTAGCTTCAGTAGAAGAAGCGCGAAGCGACCTAGAAGCGAGAAGCGCAGAATCACTCACTTCTATTCAGAGGGGTCAGTTTTAAAAAAAAAAAAAAAATTCGGGTATGTTCTAAGACCAAAGTGAACAGCCATTTCTCCCTTCTTCCCAAAATCAATTGTTGCTGCTAGGGTTCCAGTCGACAGCCAAGACCAGAGACCTCCTCCAGATAATTTTTCTTCTTTTTTTCTTCTTTCTTCTTTCTTCTTCTTCTCCTTTTTTTTTCTCCCTTCTTCTTCTTCTTGTTCCCGTCCAGGTGTCTGCTCACAGCTAGGGCAGGCGCGATTTCTTTTTCCTTTTATTCTTCTTATTTAGTATTTTAGCCTTTATTTATTAATTTGTATGTGTATTTCAGTTTATAAAGTTAATTATATATATATATATATTATATTTTCAATTTATTTGATTAGTATTTTAGCCTTTATTTATTAATTTGTATGTGTATTTCAGTTTATAAAGTTAATTATATATATATATATATTATATTTTCAATTTATTTGATTAGTATTTTAGCCTTTATTTATTAATTTTTATGTGTATTTCAGTTTATAAAGTTAATTATTATATATATATTATATTTTCAGTTTATTTGATTATGTTTTTTCTTATATCTTAATAGGGATTTGAAAATGACCCAAAGTTCGAAAGAGAAAGACCCGGCTTGGCGATATGACGATAAAGTTAATGAGAAGAATAATACAAATGTTGTATGCAAGTTTTGTACCAAGATTACAACGGGGGGAATTTATCGTTTTAAATTCCATCTTATTGGTGGCGATAGAAACGTCACAAGTTGTCCGAAATGCCCACCGAAGGTGAGGGAGGAAATAAAGAATTTTGTTGAGAAGAAGAAGGAGCAAAAAATTAAAATGAGTCATCAATCATTTGTGACCAATCTTGATGATGATGATGATATGGAAGAAGGTGAAGGTTTGTCACTTCCAACAAAACGGGGAAGAGATGCAATCTCTTCCAGCCATGGATCGACGGGTAGGGCAGGCGCGATTTTTTTTTCCTTTTATTCTTCTTATTTAGTATTTTAGCCTTTATTTATTAATTTGTATGTGTATTTCAGTTTATAAAGTTAATTATATATATATATTATATTTTCAATTTATTTGATTAGTATTTTAGGCTTTATTTATTAATTTTTATGTGTATTTCAGTTTATAAAGTTAATTATTATATATATTATATTTTCAGTTTATTTGATTATGTTTTTTTCTTATATCTTAATAGGGATTTGAAAATGACCCAAAGTTCGAAAGAGAAAGACCCGGCTTGGCGATATGACGATAAAGTTAATGAGAAGAATAATACAAATGTTGTATGCAAGTTTTGTAACAAGATTACAACGGGGGGAATTTATCGCTTTAAATTCCATCTTATTGGTGGCGATAGAAACGTCACAAGTTGTCCGAAATGCCCACCGGAGGTGAGGGAGGAAATAAAGAATTTTGTTGAGAAGAAGAAGGAGCAAAAAAATAAAATGAGTCATCAATCATTTGTGACCAATCTTGATGATGATGATGATATGGAAGAAGGTGAAGGTTTGTCACTTCCAACAAAATGGGGAAGAGATGCAATCTCTTCCAGCCATGGATCGACGAGTACGAGTAGGACTAAAGGTCCTATAGATTGTTATTTCCCAAAGAAGCCAGAAGCAATGAGCGGTGGAAAAGATGTGTAAAAAATTGCTAAGGACATTTTAAGGGATCGTGCAGTTAAAGCTTTTGCACGATGGGTCTTTGATGCTGGGCTCCCCTTCAATTGTGTCAACTATATCGACACTTTTGGAGACTTTATTGAAGTCGTTGGTCAATATGGATTTGGGATGAAGCCCCCCACTTATCATGAAATCAGAGGTCCTTATCTAAATAAGGAAGTGGAAGAGACCAATAAAATTGTGGAGGAACAAAAAGTTATGTGGAATAAGTATGGATGCTCCATTTAGGGACTCTTTGTGACTGTACCTTAGGAATGAGGCATTCTGTCCAAGCACAATTCAGAACTAAAGCCTCGATTAAAGGGCCTTTTAGAGTGCTCAAAACTTTTTTGTAGCAACACTACAAGCTGGAGCGTAAGGGAGGATACAATTGGATGTCAAACATCTCTTACCCGAACATGTATATGATTAAATCCAAATTTGAGGCAAAATCCTTTCCATCTAGGGGAGATTGATGCAGGAACGAGTAGCCAAGTTTATATTTGCGCTAAGTCAAGTCTAAAGCTCCAATAGCATTAGGTCACTTTAGGGTTTTATTACAATATCTAAAGCTTTTATATGCATTATAAGACTGCCCAATGTTAGTTGACCTAACAAAGTTATGATTACTCATGTTTGGGCTAACAAAGTATGATTATTACCATCTATCAACTGGACTATAAGGGTGATGACACACCATATATGTGCAAAAGCATTACTTAGCTGATTACTGATAGTTTGAAAGTAATAAATGCATGATTTTTGCAATATTTGTTATAGACTAGAAGTTAGCAGTATTTTTTTTAAAGTTTCTTTCTCCATTTAAGTTTTTGTTTGTGTTGAATAATCTTTTTTCATTGTTATTGCGTTTTCGTTTTTCTTAATATGCGTTTTTCTTGGTTATAGTGGGCGCTTTATTTGCACTTTAAGCCCAGCAGAACTTTATGCTTTTCCCACTTTGTATAGTTGACAATATTATCCTGTATTGCATCGATTTTGGTACTTTCCCTTGTTTTTGAAGATGGGAAATGAGGTGGCAGATTTTGTTTTCATTACTAAGGATTTATATATGAAGAGCTGCTTGATATCATGAGACAGGCACATAGGTATTGCACTTTGTTTAATGCCTTTGCGATTTCATGAGCATCATGTTTACTTGTTATCCTTTCAATTTGTTTGTTCAAAATCATGATTTTAATTTTGATTAGTAGCCTGTGTTGTCACTATCTCTTTTGATCACTAACTTACAATATCAATTTTAGGGCCACTTTATTTCGTGTTGTCTCTTATTTCCTTCTCACTCTGATGTTCCAGCCTCCAGGCCACGAGGAGGAGAAAACTTATGTCAAGTTTCTTCTATCAAATACTGAAGCCGGCTCAATTATTGGAAAAGGTGGCTCAACAATCACCGAGTTTCAGTCCCGTTCTGGGGCAAGAGTTCAGTTGTCACGCAACTTCGAGTTTTTCCCTAGTACGTCAGATAGGGTTATAATGGTATCTGGGCTTGTGGATAATATACTCAAGGCAGTTGAACTTATTCTTGGTAAATTGCTAGATGAGGTAATACACCCTCTTGAATCCCATTCTCTGTACATTTATCGACATATTGATTGAAATACTGTCTCTTTCTTGAGTCAGTTTTATGCCGAAGATGGTGATGACGTGCGATCAAAAGTTAGACTAGTTGTGCCCAACAGCTCTTGTGGTGGAATTATTGGGAAGGGAGGAGCCACGATAAGGTATGAGTTCTTACTAAATTCGTACCTCATAAGCATTGCGGTTGCATTTTGCGTATTGCTCTTAGAAATGCACCTGAGTTTCATGTTCTTTTTTAATTGAGAAGCAGTCCACCTGGCAAATGTCCTTGATTTTTTTCTTTATTATTATTATTATCATTATCATTACAGTGATGTACCTAAATGACATAATGTACTGATATACTTTTTGCTGTAATTTTCACCCACTTTTATTTTATTTGGAATGATGATGATATGAGTTTAGCTTAATGAAAGATGTGAGGATTCATATAGCCGACCCCAACTTGTTTGGGACCGAGGCGTAGTAGTTGTTGTTCTTCTCAGAGTTATGGCAAAAGTTGCATGTTGCCATGTGCTGGAGTGATTCTCTTGAAATGAAAGTGTTCATTTGTCTTTGGTTTCTGACTGGCACAATGATCAATTGCTTGAGGCCATGCATCCATTGAATAATGAATAGCAGCTTATTACCCCTTGAAATAATATCACACATGCAAATAGAGGCTTTGCTTCTATGCATGTTCAAGCGACTAAGTTCCTTCTTCCAATATGAATCATTAAGATTCTTTTTTCTAAATTTGTTTTCTAGATTAAGTCTCCATAGCTAAATTCTCTGGGTCAATGTTACGATATCCTGTCCTAGACCATGATTGCCCTCAATGTGACACTTGGGAGTAGTATGGGAATAGTTTCTAGAAGTTGAGCTTTTGCTCTTTTACACTTTTAGGTTCTCTTTCTATCTGTTTCATCAATGTCCTATTCAATTCAACCAAGTCCTATGAGCACAGATCAACTGATCAACCAAACAAAAAA
>AWOL01S0057293.1:97374-114504 GCA_000715115.1 Nicotiana otophora
TTTCCCCCCCCCCCCCCCCCAACATAAAGGTAAGCATAGCTTCTAGCACAGAAGGTGGCTTCTAGCACGACCAATCGGCTGGCGGCGCGTATGAGGACAGAAGGTGGCTACGTGTTTTGTGAGACTTGCGCCAGCTATCCCACCGGGACATGTGGGGGCGGCGGAATTTTCTAGACTTGGTATAGTATAAAAAGGCAGTGTAGCCTTTTCTCTTTCATTCTAGAAAGTGTCACCCACTTTAACTCACCCTAAATGCTCTCAAACCCTCTTTAGAATCCCCTGCAACTAAAATCAGAGGCGAGCTTCGTAGGATCTAGCATGAAGGAGCTTGGAATCGTCATTATAATATCTATTACCTAGTTGTATTGATTTTGGAGATTCATGTGGAGGCAGGTCTAACCACCATAGAAGCATAACCAGTCAGTCAATAAAGTATGTAGGACAACTCTCTTACTTGGCATGAGTTGGTGAAAGCGTCCCTCTCGCTAAAGGGATTTCTGTGTGTGAGACTGGTTTGTTCTAAGTCCTTCTCAGTGACGTTGCATATGTTCTTATAAACATTCTCACCGGTAACATTTCTCTTAAGTTAAAGTGCTCCAGATAGTATTCCGAAGTTGAAAATATGACTCGGTCTGAGTTTGATCTTAATATATCTTGAATTTGACTTTGCATTGTACTTATATATATGTATACTTTACCGAGCCGTGCTATAGTCGACATGGTACGACACCTATTGTGCAACCACTGATCAGTTGGGTATGATGAGACTTCATATGAGACATTACCGAGTCCTTGTGTGGCTGGGTACGATGATATGATGTGAGGCTACCGAGTCCTCATGAGGCCGACTACGCTGAGTCCTGTTGAGGCAATGTGTAGTCGAGTCCTCCTAAGGTCGGATACGACCGAGTCCTCTATGAGGACGGGTATGGTGTGATGTGAAATAAGACTTTATTGAGTCCTCTCGAGGCCAGTTACGCCGAGTTTTGTTGAGACCGGGTACGATCGAGTTCTCTATGAGGCCGGGTACGATATGAGATGATATGCCCAAAGAGTGGCTGAATGTATATATTATAATTAATAAAATGCATGGCTTAAATGAGTGGCTTGATTTGTTTGCAAAACATGCATACATTCATGAATCCATGGTTATAGAAGGGCACGCCCTCGGTGGCTTGTCTTCGGTATACATGTTAAACTTGTGTATTTCTATCTCTTATGTTATGCCTTTGATTTACGTATGTTATCCGATTTACATACTCAGTACATCTTTCGTATTGATGCCCTTTTCTTTGGGCGTTGTGTTCATGCCCATAGGTACAAATAGACTCGGTGGCGTCCCTCCCTAGTAAGGTACCCGATCGAGCTGTTAGTTGTCGCACTCCACTTCTCCGGAGTAGCTGTCCGAAGTGAATAGGTACTAAAGCACATGTTCCAGTCATTTTGGGGTACGGTGAGGCCCTTTCCCGACCAAGTCATGTACTATATTTTAACACTCTTAGAGGCTTGTAGACTAATATTCAGATGTATGTAAAGGCTGGTTATGACCATGTTGGTAACAACTGTGAAGTTGTAGTGTTAATATTCCTTTCATATTTAGGTGTGCACATTTTAAATTCTGGTATTATTACTTGGAGGCTTCGTTAGCCCAGGTTTCATGATTAAAAATGGTCTTAGTAAGGACGTTGGTTCACACGGGGCCTTCGGGCATCGTGTGCCGGTCGCACCTCCCAAGGTTGGGGTGTGACAAACTTGATATCAGAGCAGGTCTGTCCGAGGGAGTCTGCTAGTCGTATCTAGTAGAATCTTGTTTATGGGTATGTCGTGCACCATACTTATAAACAAGAGGCTACGTGATATCTAGGGTGAATACCTTTCCTTCTGATCTAGTAGATTGTGCACTAGAGCGGGGTCGTAAGTATTCGTTTCTAATCCCCATCTTGTTTATGTTTATAGCGATGCCTACCACAAGATGCCAGACAGTTATTCGAGGATTGAATGAAGAAGCAGGAGAAGGTACCAGCCAGGTGCCACCTGCCCTTATGGGTCAACACGGACCCCCCAATGAGGCTGATACTCAGGTTTCGGGGACAACCCCAATACCCCCAGAATGACAAAGAGAAGCTAACGAGCCTCCGATTCCTCCCCGGTTGTTCCTGAACAAGATCTAGATATGAGGACTGCTCTGCAGTTGCTGACTCGATTAGTAGCCTCTCAGGCCCAACGTCAGGTCCTTGCCACCTCAGATAGAGCAGATAGTACGAGAATTCAGGATTTCATAAATTTGGACCCCTCAATATTCACAGGACAGATCCAAACGAAGATCCCCAGAATTTTCTAGACCAGATGTATCAGACTTTATGAGTTATGCATGCCACTGATACAGAGCCTATGGAGATTGTCTCATATAGATTGCGAGATATTGCCGTGACTTGGTATGAAACTTGGGAACAATCTAGGGGACCTCTTGCCCCACAAGTAGGATGGATGGAGTTTTTTGAAGCCTTTCTGCAACAATATTTGCCTATTGAGCTCCGCCGAGCTAAACAAGACAGTTTCTTACGTTTGGAGCATGGTAACATGAGTGCTCGGGAGTACATCATGCAGTTTAACTCCTTGGCCAAGTATGCTCCTTTGGTTGTGGTCGAGATGAGTGATAAAGTACATCTATTTGTGGGTGGTTTTGGACCACATTTGATCAACGAGTGTACCATTGCTTTTCTAAGTCCAAACATGGACATTGCTCGCATTCAAGCCTATGCGCAGAGCTTGGAGGATAAAAAAGGCAACAACGAGCTGATCTAGAGCATGATTGGGGCCAACATAAAAGAGCCCGGTCTATAGTTGATATAGTGAATCTCGAGGTGAGTCCAGACTTTCATTTCCCCGACACCTATCTTATCCGGTAGCTAATACAACAACATAGTTTCAGGGTCAGCGTCATGATTGAACCACTCATTTCGGTTAGGGTCAGAAACCCCGAGGACAGAGCTCACAATATAGTGGAGACCCTAATAAGATGAGGCCCCCGACGTCGCATTGTGGTCGGTGTGGTAGGAATCATTTTGGCATTTGCCACCAGGGTTCACACGTATGCTATTCTTGTGGGCAGCCCGGTCACATTATGCGTTTTTGCCCAGTGAGGAATATGGTAACATGATGCCGCCAACAGGACCTGCAACATCTTCGTCATCATCAGTACGCCCTCATAAGGAAAGCATGCAACCGTCGATAGGAAGAAGTAGAGGTAGAGGTGGAGCGTCTAACTCGGGGACAACTGATATTCAAGTTAAAGTATGTGTATTTATATGCATGCCGTCTCGCATTTTGCTCATATTTGGTGGAATCAGGATGTGTAATGTAATAATTTATTCTAAGTCATGGTATTTTTATGTGTAGGAGTCACTCAGAGGCAATGAGAGACGAAATTGCACGATTTGAAGCAAAACAAAGAACAAAACAGAAAAAATGGGCCAGTGTAGCACCCTGGGTAGTGCATCGCGCTACCCATGGCACAGTTTACAGATCTAAAAATTTTGGCCAACAGGCGAGTGCCAGGGCTAGTGTGATGCGCTACCCTATGTGCTGGGTGATGGGGAGTCTCCTATTTTGTGCGGGACAAGGTTATTTTGGCCCTACACGCCCCTAACTCGTATAAAAAGAAATCTAAACCTATTTTGGAGGGGGGGAGGGGGGACCTTGAGAGAAAAACACAAGCACGAAACACTCGAGAGAAAGAATTCTCAATATTTATTCATCTTTCTTAGTATTTTCAACTTATCAACACTTATGAAATTGTTTAACTTTATCACGTGTGGCTAAGAACCTCATTGTTCTGGGGTTATGGGTCGTTATTGACTATTGTACTTGGCGGTTGATTGCTTTGCTTGGTTTATCATATTAATTTATTTATTCAATCTTGCACTTAATTATTCTATTGCGTAGCTAACAATAGAGTACTATCTACGAATTTATAGTTGAACTCGAAAGTGGGAACTATAGATTGCATATAAGATTAATTAGAGTAAGTTTTTGAATCCGGGCATCGGAGAATAGATTCACGATTAGGATAGACATATTCTAGTTGCCTTACTTGGTTATTTTTGCAGGAAATCTATATGCATTCTTGTTAATTCTAATTTTATAGACATATAATATTAGGTTGGCTTGAATAGGTGAGCGAAGCGTCGAAAGAACTTCGCGAGCATAATAAACCCCTTTAATCAATAAATTAGATAAATCAAGTGATTAAATGAACCAGAAGAACTCAATAGGAGCGACATTAATCCCATAACCCCGGAATATTCCCACCTCATTGAATTCTTTCCAAGTGTTTGTTTGCTTTACTTGCGATCTTATTTTCTTATTAATTTATTAGTAATTTAGTTAATAAAAATCACCATCATTTTCCTCATGACTACTTGAGCAATACATTTATAAATAGTTTAGATCGGACAATAATTGATCATAAATCCTCGTGGAAACGATACTTTCTCATCACTTTATTACTTGTCGATCGTGTATACTTGTATGTGCGTTTGGACCCAATGAATTTTTGACGCCGTTGTTTGAGATTTAGAAATTAGCTACTCGTCCGAAATAAGATTTTATTTATTTTTGTTTGAGATTTAATTTGTTTTGCTATTTCTCACTCTACAGGTGTGCATATTGAATGCTAAGAAGAAGTAACAGTTTGAACAATCTTACGCCTTTTGATCTTGAACCCGAAAGACTCTTCCACAGGTTAAGGACGGAGGCAGAAGCAAGATAAAGAATTGCAGAGTTGCGCATCGTAGTCCAACCACAGCCAATCGAGATGGCAGAAAATGAATAGCGATCGGTGATTGAGGCCGCAAGGCCTAGTCTCACGAACATGACTCAGGCTATTGTTAAGCCTAATAAAACTGGGCACTTCGACCTAAAACAGTACATGATGCAACTAATTCAATCCATATGGCTATTTGTGGGTTTGTCGAGTGAAGATCCCCAAAGGCATATACAATTTTTTTGGAGATTACGGATACATACAACTATCTGAACGTCTCCAAGGACTATGTCAGACTGACTTTATTTCCCTTTTCTCTGATGGGGAAAGCAAAGTAATAGTTAAACAAAGAGCCTGCAAACTCAATCCTCACATGAGATTGATCTAACACGGAAATTCCTCATCAAATTCTTTCCCACAAAGAAAACAAAGTAATTGAGAAGCCAAATTTTGGGGTTTCAATAAAAAAAGGGCGAGACTCTACGTCAGGGCTGGGAGAGATATTAAAAGCTACAAAGAGATTGCCCTCACCACTGTCAAACTGATGAAGTGTTAGGACACACGTTTGTGGATGGGTTGGACGAGACCTCCAAATTGAATCTAGATTCAACTTGTGGAGGAAGTTACATGCAAAAGCCCTACAGTGAGATTCAGACTCTGCTGAATAATTTCACTACAAATGATCATAACTGGCAACGTGAGAGTGAACCAAGAAGAATGATCAGACAGAAAGCAACAGGTACACTCGATCTAGATGAGATGTCAACCATGCGGCAAGAAATTTCTAAGCTTACCAACAAAGTGGATAAGATGGCAATGGGTCAAGGGCATCAAATGCATCAGGTTCAGAGGATTGCCATATGTTGTGAAATTTGTAGAGAAGGTCACACGAGTGACCAATGTTCGGTGAATCTAGAATCTATTTATTATGCGAGCCAGCAGACTAGAGGTCCAATGATACAAAATGCACAATATGGGAACACTTATAATCCCAACTGGAGGAATCACCCGAGCTTCTCATAGGGTGGAAATCAAAGTCAAAATCAAAACCAATACAGACCCCAAAGAAACTACAACCAAAGCCAAACACCACCATCAACAAGCAGAAGAGAGCATAAATGACTTGTTGAAAATGTTGTTGCTTGACAATCAACAACTCAAGACTGATTTTAGAAATTTGGAGAGGCAATTCGGGCAAGTAGCCTCTAATCGGAATGTTAGGCCAGCTGGAGCACTCCTGAGTGACATTGAGAAGAATCCCATAGAACACATGCAAGGAATTAATCTGAGAAGTGGGAGAGAATTAAAGGAGCCTCCTTCTCAAAAGCCTGTATCTGAAAGAGAGTTGGTGCCTAAGCCAGTAAAAGAAGCCGAAAATAAGGAGGAGCAATAGATAGAGGTAATGCCACCACCGCCTTTTCATCAAAGGTTGCAAAAATTGAAAGATGATTCCATATACAAAAAGTTCTTAGATATGTTGAGCCAGGTGCGTGTGAATCTACCTCTGGTAGAAGTGCTGCAAGAAGTTCCTAAATATGCCAAGTATCTGAGAGACATTGTGGCCAACAAAAGAGGGTTGACAGAGTTTTAAACGGTTGTACTTACTGAGGAGTGCGGTGCTAGAGTACAAAGTAAGATCCCGCCTAAGTTGAATGATCCAAGTTGTTTTATAATTCCCTTGGCGATTGAAAACCGCGAGTTTGGTAGAGCCTTGTGCGATCTGGGAGCGAGCATTAATTTGATGTCACTATCAGTGTTTAGGCAGCTTGATCTAGGAGCACCTAGGCCTACTACTATAACACTACAGCTAGCAGATCGGTCATTGTGAGCACGTAATTTTTTTCCTACCCATAGTTTACTCCTAAAGAATTCACAAAAATAATTTTCTAGTTGTCTTTGATTTTTATAGATTTTTTAGAAATTTCTCTTTATTTGTTTGGTTGCATTATTTGCATTTGTGCATATTTAGGAATATCGTAAATCATGAAAGTCATAAAAAAATATTTAATCTTTATTTCATAGCATTTTAAAATTTTAATTGCATTGCATCACTAAAAATAAAATCACAAAAAATGCATTTAGTTACTTTGCATTGTAGGTGCAGTTAATTAGTCTCTTTCTTTTAATTTGTAAAAGTAATTGATTAGTTTTAGTTATTAAATAGTTAAATGGGTTAATTTTGCATATTAGTTTTAAAATTAGGTTTGTTAGGATAAGTGGCTAATGTTGAAAATCAAAACAAAGAGGGAAATGGGAACTGATGGGTTAAAAAACCCAGACTGGGCCATTGTTTCAGGCCCAAACCTTTGCCCAAATCACTCCAGACCCAATCCCTTCACCTTGTCTCCAAGATACTACCAAATGACGTCGTTTTTGGCGTGCGTAATCTCGGCCATTCATTCTTTTTGATCGAACGACTGGGAACTAACTCTTCTTCCCTATATAAGTGTATGAACCAAGCCCCTACCCCCAAAAGCCTCTCAGAACACCCTCTTCTCTCACCACCGTTTCTCTGTCCAACGCCGCCGCTGAAAATCGCCCACGGCGGCAGACAACTTCCAAACATCCTAAAATTTTTACCACGTGATCTCTATCTCCCCCTCTCTCTTAATCTACCATTGAATTTTTCTTAAGGCCCTCATAGTTTCATGATTTTTAGATCTAAGAACCAAACCAAAAACCTAATCCATCCCCTTCTTGTTTTCTCCTAAATCTCAGCTTGCTCGAGGTCGAAACGTGCACCAATTAACCCTCCTCGTTGTGTATTCTAATTTGGTATTAATATTCGATCCGTTTCTAGGCCGTCAGAATCTTTCGTATCTGTCAAACTCCGTTGAACCTCAACGGGCTTTGTCCAATGAAACACTTATCGAACATCAAGGGTCCAAATCAATGTTCATTAGACAAAGATCGTTACCGTTAAACATTGAAACGCCGTGTTTTGAATCATGTCCTTGGCTTTTGGGTCTTATCGACTGTAAGTTTCTTTTGCTTAATTTGTTTTCTTCATTATTATTCACATATGTCGTGGTTTTAGGTGTTAATGTGTTAGTTTAATTATTAGTAGGCATAGTTTGAAAAGTAAAGAGGAACTGTTTGATTACATTGATCATTAGCCAAATTACGTGATTGCATATTCCAATTTGTTTTAATCGCTGTAGTAATTGTTGTTTAATTGGAATTTGAAATTGATTGATAATGTTTTGTTGATTATCGGGTATTAAGAAATTTGGGCCTACCTATAAGGCAGGCCCGTTGGATTCGAGTTTAGGAACAAAGGGGCAGAAGGGTTAGAGGAAAAGGAATAATTAAAAAAGGACCTGTTTAGCAAACAAAAGATGAAGGGGTCGGGGGTAAAGGGGAAAATAACAAAAGAAGAGGTATGAAAGAGAAAGGAAATAACTGAAAAGATTCGCTGTATTTTCTATATAACATAATACACATTGACAGATTGCTCATTCATTCTTACTCACACATTCTCTCTCATCTCACTCACACAGAAATTCTCACTCCTCTCATTCACTCACACACTTCACGGACTTGAAAGCTCTTCATATTAAAAGCTATGAGTAAAAACTTTAAAAATTCAAAAAAATATTAACTGAGATCTGAGATTCAGGATAACAAAAATATCAAAAAGGGGAAAAGTGTAGAAAAGGGAATTTCAAAGGCTGGAATGATTTCTACTGCTTTGTTTCAATAATTTCTGGTTGCTTTGAGTCGATTTTAGATCTAAATTGAAGATGTGTTGCTAATTATGCATTGCTGAATTCTTCTCGCCTTCACTCTGCCTTTATTTGGCATTTCGGTGTCTGTGTTGCTGATTCTGTTTCGAAAATTGAAAAGCAAATTCAAGATTCAAAAATATTTTCTTTTTTCTTTAGAAGTTTTTCTTTCATAAATTCAAAATAAAAGTTCAAAAATTTAAAAATATTTTCTTTCTTCTTTAGAAGTTTTTCTTTCGAAATTCCAAAAAAAGAAAACAAATCAAAATTCAAAAAAAATAAAATAAAAATATTTTCTTTCTTATTTAGAATTCTTTCTTTTAAAAAATTCTCAATAAAATAAAAAAATCGAAATCTAAAAATATTTTCTTTCTTCTTTATAAGTCTTTCTTTCAGAAATTATAAATAAAATTCAAATTCAAAAAAGGGTTAATTTATTTATTTTATTTCTGATCTTTCCGAACTACGCAAGATCTGATTCATGTTCCCATATGATACGTAGTCAACCCATATCAAGTTCGATAGAATGGTTTAAAAAAACAAAAAAAAGAGAGAAAAGAAAGAAAGAAAAAAAAAAGAGAAAAAGGAAAAAAAAAAGAGTGTTCATTCTAACATGCTTGTTGTTTTGAAATAAAATCTGGTTAAAGGTGCTCGGTTTATTGGTTTGCAATGGCGAGTCACAAAAACAATCCAAGGTCCCTCAGAGATAAAAACATCTTCTCAACCAATGGAACAAGCACCACTATTTGATCCAAGGTCACGAAAAGGCAACTAGGCAAGTTGGCCGTGAAAAATCAAAAAGGGAGGCAAATGTTGGTTGACTTTACCAGGTTTAAGCAATAGGACATGCGCTGCTCGGGATGATTTGATAATGGAGAGACATGAAAATCTTTCAAGTCCTTTGGGAAATTAGTTGCTATGAAATCTCCCATGTCGTTAGTCCCGAAATCCGATAGTCAATATTGGGAACGATTTGATCAAAAAGTCAAAATTTGAGTGTTGAATCAAAAACAATAAAAAAGACTGAATGCCATAGTAGTGCTGATGTGCAAATTTGTGGCTAAGATGTCGCTTAGCAACTGGAAAGTCACTCCTCTTTTAGACATAAAGGAGTCTTGGTAGCTTGTTTTGTCATATTTTCTGTTATCTGGGTTATCCAGGGTTGTAACCCCGATTTCAGTTTGTTTATCTTATTGTCAAATCCTTCCATCCTTTATTTAATGAAATACAGTTTGTCCCTTTGTGTCATTCTATGCTTAATTCTTGCGCCGCTAGCTTTAGTGACATGACATGCGTGTGGAATTTTCGGCCGGCTTTTATAAAACTGATCTAGTGTTGAATTGGATAACTGAGAAAAAGATATTTTTGATGATTAATAAAGAGTCGAAACACTTTGGAATTAAGCTCGAATAAAATTCACGTGGAACTAGAATAGTCATACTCGTGGAGGTTAATGATCTTACCTTCAAATCATTGTGAAGATCGAGTTTGAGGAAGAATCAATTGATGGTGGAAAGTTTGACATTAATGGATGGAAACTGTCTTTTGACCACGATACACTAAGAAGACAGATATGTTCATTCAATGCGGCGATCGCCAAAAGTTACTATGTTTGGCGTTCTCGAGGCTGGGAGGCTCTTTTTCTGCTATCCGAACACTTTATACCTTTCCTTACCCCTTTTGAGCTTGTATTATTTTCTTTGACCACCTTCTTTTGGAATCAAATTTCGAGTTAAGTCAAAAAACAAAGAAAGAAAAGAAAAGACCATGCCCCAAGAGTACAAACTAGGGAAACTCTTAGAAAGTTCAAGTGAAAAAAAAGTTCAGCCAAATGTCCATGCCCCCAGAAAATAAAAGTTGGGGCAATTTGTTTTGGAAAAAAAAGAAAAAAAAGACAGAGAAACATAAAGAAAGATGAAAACAATAGTTAGGTCAGATGTTTGAACTATGTTTGACCTGATTCCTTAAAAAAAAGAATACGTAGGCAGCCTTACACGGTTCGATCCAACCAAATAAGAATCCAACCAAAAAAAAATAAAAAATCCAGTATCTAAAACTAGGGCATGAGTTTGTTTTAGTTTTTGAAAGAGTCGATTCCAAGAGTTGTAAGTGTACAACCCATCATATTGAGTCTACTTTGAGCCTTCATTCTGTCCTTTCTTTCTAACCATATCCAAAAGCCTTCCAAACAAGACCTCCTGATCAGTTTTGAGAATGGCAAGGGAAATCCGCAATGAGCAATGGTTGTCATATGAAGGACATGGTCATGGTTCTCATTCAAGAAATCAAGAAAAGAAAAAACAAGAAAAAACAAGAAGAGAGAGTCTTACTAGTGAAAACCCTCACAGGCACTGTAAAACAATGGTAAGTAGAGATAAATAAATGAGAGAGATTTGTTGGTGAAAATTTTTTGGGACACCACTAGTCGAAAGTGAGTCGTGAAGCTGATGCAAAGGATTGGCACGAACAAGCCCGACTTCAAAGGTCATAAAAAAGGTAAAAGGGAAGATTTGATAAGTTTGATAGATCAGGCCGTTGAGTCCAAAATGCATGTCATGATCATTAAGGCTAATTACCAAAAAACAAAGCTCGTCCTTCCTTCCCGACAGGGGCATTCTTGTTTATATTATTTCTTCGCATCATTATGTCCTTTGTTTGAGTCAATACTCATTAAAATAAGTAAGAAAGGATTTCAATCTGCTACCAGCTTTTCAGTTGCACAAAACAAATTCTGGCCGGAACATTCAAGACAACACTGTCTGGGGAGTAATATGCACTCAGTTATTGCAACCGACATGTGTTGAGGATTCGTGCAATACGAAGATTCCCTCAAAAGATACTTATGTTGGCCTACTTGTCAAAAGCAAACAAAAAAAAGACCGTAAGATTGATTAAGGGTTCCTTGTGGTACTAAACAAAGACTATGGAGTGTGCACATCATGTGGAAGGCACATATGCAGTTGTGATTCTCTCCGACAACCAAATTGCTCAAAAATCAAAAACCATTCAAAAAATCAGAAAAAGGGTTACTAGAAAAAAATGCCCTTTTTGGATAAGGTTGATTGAGCCACAAACACAAAATGGTACTGGGTGTGAAATAATCAAGTTTGATACGAAGAGCAAAAATCTCTTGAAAGGAAAAATAGAGTCTCCCAGCAGTGTAGCCAACTACCAATATAGTCGGTCTTCCAGAAGCGAATGGGTACAAGGCCAAGCTGCCAAAGACATCAAGGTCACAAACTTACCACTACCTTTTGAAACTCACAAAAATTTTCTTTGTTTGAAACAGGAACAAAGCAGTGCAAGGAAACTTTCTTAGTTTGATGAATCATTCTCCTAAGATTAAAAAAAAATCCTAGTCTGATGAACTTTCTCCTAGGATAGAAATTTTAGTCTAATGAATTTTCTCCTAAGATAAGAATCCCTAGTCTGATGAATTTTCTCCTAGGATAGACGTCTTAGTCTGATGAATCTTTCTCCTAAGATAGAAAACTTAGTCTGATGAATCTTTCTCATAAGATAAAAAGCCCTAGTCTGACAAACTTTTTCCTAGGATACAAAGTCTTAGACTGATGAATTTTTCTCCTAAGATATATAAAAAAGCCCTAATATGATGAATTTTCTCCTAGGATAATTTTTTTTTTAAAAAAAATAAGAAGTCTAGATCTTATAAAAAAAATGTTCATGCCCTCAGGAAATAAGCTTTAAGATAATTTGTTTTAAAAAAAAAATGATTTTCTCAAAAAATAAAAAGAAAAAGGAAAACATAGTCACATGTTAGCATATGGTACATCTTTCCCTAATTGCATTTTCCAACATAGAGTCTCCACTCCCTAGTTGATATTATTTTAGACATAGGGTCTCCATTCCCTAGTGTCCTTTTCCAACATAGGGTCTCCACTCCCTAGTTGATTTTATTTTAGACATAGGGTCTCCACTCCCTAGTCTCCTTTTCCAACATAGGGTTTCCACTCTCTAGTCTCATTTTACAACATAGGGTCTCCACTCCCTAGTTGATGTTATTTTAGACATAGGGTCTCCACTCCCTAGTCTCCTCTTCCAACACAGGGTCTCCACACCCTAGTTGATTTATTTTAGACATAAGGTCTCCACTCCCTAGTCTGCTTTTCCAACATAGGGTCTCCACTCCCTAGTTGATGTTATTTTAGATATAGAGTCTCCACTCCCTAGTCTTCTTTTCTAACATAGGGTCTCCACTCCCTAGTTGATGTTATTTTAGACATAGGGTCTCCACTCCCTAGTTGATGTTATTTTAGACATAGGGTCTCCACTTCCTAGTCTCCCTTTTCCAACATAGGGTCTCCGCTCCCTAGTTGATGTGAGTTTAAATGCAGGGTACACCACTCCCTGATATCCTTACCAGTATAGGGTACACCAATCCCTAGCTGTGTTTTCCAACATAGGGTACACCACTCCCTAGTTGATTTTATCTTAAATGCAGGGTACACCACTCCCTGATATCTTTGCTAAATATAAGGTACACCATTCCCTCATCGCATTTCCCTAACATAAGGTACACCAATCCTTAGTTGAGGCACCATTTAGAAAATTAGGGTACAACATTACCAAAGAATCATGTTTTCCCAGGGTACACCATTCCCAAGTTTTTATTGCTTTCAATAATGAAGTAGTTTAGAGTTTTTGTTACAAATAACTCATGAAATTTTCCTAGTGAAAACTGGGGCAGAAAAATTTCGTTTGTTTGTTTGTTTTGGTGTCTAAGCAGGTTTGAGATGATCAAAAGAAGTCTCAATCCAGAATAAAAAAAAAAAAAGAAAAGAAAAAAGAAGTGAATCCAAAATGCAGAAGCAGATGAAAAGATGTGGAATGCTCAAGACGTGACTGAAGTCACGAGTATTGCATTTCTAGTTTTGACCGAAAGAAGCCTTAGAAGAATTAACTAACACCTGCAACTAGCAAGCATCAAGGTTCAGAACAGAGTCTGCGTGAAGAACCAGTCAAGACTCAAGATCAAATTTCAGAAGACTTATAGATAGGAATCTTGTAACTCATAACTGATAGGCTTGTTTAGTTTCTTTTGATTTTGATTTTGATGTAATAGCAGGACCACAGACCGGAGCCTCGACGGAACCTTACTAAACTCTCGAACTCATCATTCCATCATTCTCCTTGAACTACACGCGACCCGATTCCCTTATGACCCGAGATATGTAGGCTGTCCAAAACCAGGACTCGATTGCACCCTTTCCATTGTTTATTTTCCCTTTTGAATAAAGATTTGGTCAAAACTTTGTCACATGGTTCACCTTGTCTTTCCCTGAAAACTCTTCATGTTTCCAAGCACAGAGGGGCAGCTGTGAGCACCTAATTTTTGACTATATTTGATTTTTTTTATCACTTTTTAGTATGTAAATATTTGCTAAGTTTAATCTTGATATTTTAGCCTTTATTTCACTTTTTAGTAGGTTTATTTGATAAAATTAAAAATCACATTCACATTTATGATAATAGTTGTGTTTTATTTGCAAAAGAAAAGAAAATTCACAAAAAATAATAATATATTTTTCTTCTAATTTTTGGTAGGACTAGAAACTTTTTTTTAACTTTTCTTAATAGTTTCTTATATTTTTTATAGTTTAAAATATTAGTATAATATTTTTAATTTTAGTTTATCTTTAAAAAGAAAAAAAAAGAATCAATGCAAAAATGCCACCTAGCAAGATTCTTTCATATCTTTTGTAACAAACTCACCTGCACACTCCTCACACTACACGTTGGATTCCTTTTTACAAAAATCTCCTACACATTTTTCTTTCTCCCCAAGACACACAAAGCTCACACCCCCGTCTCCCTCCAACTCATTTCTTCTCCCTTATCTCTTTTATATAAATACGCACAAACACACCAAAAAGGGGCTGGGGAAACGAGAGAAAACAGAGGGGAACACCTAAAAAAGGGGGAGAGAACAAAATTTTCTAATCTTAGAGAGCAAAAACGCAAAAAGGGAAGCCACACTGATTCTTCTTCTTCCACACGGTGGTTTCTTGCCAAATATTACGCATGACGCTGCCGAGGTGAACGACCCGATCCCATAAGAGTATTTATAGAAATGTCGAGGCGTACAACCCAATCCCATAATAATGTGTATACTGCTGAGGGTCGAACGAAACAAACCATAGATGCATCTATTATACTGCCGAGGCGAACGACTCGCTCCCATGAGAATATGATATTGCCGAGGTGAACGGCCCGATCTCATTAGAATAAGAAGCTTTAACGGGTCCTTGACCCCACTCACGAAGATACGTGTGAGTTATGAAATTTAAAGAAACTTTTCAATGAAAATGCACAACGCGAGAGGAATTCGTAAGGGAAATATAATTGTTCCGCGGCTAATCAAGTAGCTCATAAAATCTCCACAATAGCGAGTCTATCTCTCTACGCAAGCCTAGTCTCATGTCGCAACACGAAATAAAGGAATTAAACAAGCAAGGATAACTCAATTAGTACAATTAAAGCATGGCGGGAGCCTAAGTGTAACGACCCGACTGATCTTTTTGAGCTCTAGCGCGTCGTTTGGCTGTTTGATTCCCCAAGTAGCTTCACTTCATGTTTTATGATTTGTACGTGTGGTCGGAATTGAATTTCGGGAAGTTCGAAGTTGTTTCGGAAGGAAAATTCTCAATTCGGAAGCTTTAAGTTAGAAAGTTGAAGTTCTGAAATATTCATAAATTTGACCGGAAGTTGACTTGCTTGATATCGAGCTCGGATTTCAATTTTGAAAATTGGAAAAAGTCCATTATGTCATTTATGACTTGTGTACAAAATTTGAAGTCATTCCAGATTGATTTGATATGCTTCGGCGCAAATTATAGAATTTGAAAATTTCATAACTCATAATTCGATTCGAGGCGCGATTCATAATTTCGGCGTTGTTTGATGTGATTTGATACCTCGAATAAGTTTGTATCATGTTTTGAAACTTGTTAGTTTGATTTGACGGGTTCCTGAGGGGATTGGTGTATTTTGGATCATTGATCAAGAGAGCTAGAAAAAGGGTGGCCGGTCTTCCGAAAAGCAGAGCTCAAAAACACAGCCCGTGCCTCCCTCTTCACTCATCTTTCTCAGCCTCAAAGCCCACCCCCAAAAAATGAGCATTGTAAACCCCCAAAACCCAGCTGAAAAATCCACCCCAAAACAGCCCCAAATCTCCATTAAAACTACTCTAAACCCAGCTTGGAACAACAAAACTCCAGCAAAATCCAGCAACTTTTTAGCTGCAAAACCCACCAAAAAACCTCCTCCAAAACAGACTCAGAACAGCCCAAAAACGACTTGGAAATCCACCCCCAAACCAGCCCTCTTCTCAGTCCAAAAACGACTCCGAAACAGCCCCGAACAACCTCCTAAAATGCAGCAAAAGACCCGCTGTGAACAGCCCCAAAATCCATCTCTAACACAATCTGAAACAGACCCAAAACAGCCCCAAAATCACTCAAAAACGCAGCTGAAATCACTCTCAAAACACAACAAAATCAACACCAAAAGTAGGACAAAAATAATCTCAAAACAACCCCATAAACTTCAGCGAAAATCAGTCCCGAAATCCAGCTGAAAGCAGCCCAAAACATCACCAAGAGCAATCTTAAAACAGTCGAAAAACCACCACGAAAGCTGTCGTCCTTCAGCCAAAACCAGCAGCTCCTTCCTACTCTATCAATCACTACAAACGAGTCGAGTTCGAGGCGGTTTGGTCGAGGTTCGTTAAGGTTCCGGCAAGGCATTTGGTTTCCTGTTCGATGTTCTCATTTGCTTGACGATTCGAGAATATTTGTAACTTTTTGGAGCGATGGGATCAGTTTGAGGTGTTAGAGTGGCGTTGGAGCCGGTTATGGAACTTCGGAGCGAGGTAAGCCTCTTGTCTAACCTTGTGAGGGGGAAACTATCCCTAAGTGATATTTATTAATATGTGCAACTAGTTGTGAATTCTACGTACACACGAGGTGACGAGAGTCCGTATGTAGCTAAAGCATGTTTATGTCTGGGTAGACTTAGAGCTTCTGGTTATCGGTGCATTGTTGGATTATTTATGATGGCGTTAGACGCCATCACGACCTATAATGGATTTTGGGCCGTGACACTAAGTCTACCCGGACATAATCAAGAATCCTAGCATACAGACAGACACTTGTCACGTCATACATGCGCAGCTCTCATAACATGTAACATATAAGAATATAACACCTACATGGTATATTCCCCCTCACAAGGTTAGACAAGAGACTTATCTCGCTCCGAAGCTCCATAACTGGCTCCAACGCCTCTCTAACACCTCAAACCAAATGCCCATCGATCCGAACTAGTCAATCCATCATGAAAGACAATAAAAATATGCTCCAACATATGGCTGTCCAACGGGACGGGACAGGACGGGACGGGACGGGACAAAATTAACGGGATGGGACGGGACGGGATGACATTTAGCCGGGACGGGACGAAATGGGACGGGACAAACGGGATAAAACGGTAGGCCCATCCCGTCCCGCTAACAAACGGGACGGGACGGGACGGACGGTAGGCCCATCCCATCCCGCTAACAAACGAGATGGGACGGGACGGGATGGGACGGGACGGGTTTGCGGGCCTTAAGTGCCATTT
>AWOL01S0057293.1:116684-130401 GCA_000715115.1 Nicotiana otophora
TTTTGTAGCATAATAAAATTTTTCTAAAAATTTAGTAAGCTCTTTGATCTGATCCCAATCAGAATCAACAATTTGATCAGCGGGAATACCATTATGCATATTAAATACCTTTTGTATAGGCACCCGATAATCATAAGCAACTTTAAGCATTTCATAAGTAGAATTCCACCTGGTACAAACATCTTTTGGAACTTTTCTATATGGAAGGTTAGCACTAGCACATTGTTGAGCAAATTCACGAATTCTACTCGCTTTATTAGCCCGAAAAATATAGCCGCAAGCATGTTGTACTTTACTACAAGCATCAGAAAATAAATTAATACCATCTTTTACAACCAAGTTAAAAATATGGCATGCACATCTAACATGAAAAATTGCCGGATTAATTGGACAAAATCTAGTTCTTAAACTAGTTGCTGCAGTTGTGTTAGCAGAAGCATTATCTAAGGTGATAGTTAAAACTTTATCAATGAGTCCATAAAAATCAAGTATTTGTAGAACAGTAGTTGCAATATATGCTCCAGTGTGTTTTGAATCAACAAATTTATAACCAATAATACGTTTTTGCATGTTCAAGTGATGATCAACCCAATGACATGTAACAGTTAAATAATCACAACCATTAGGACTACGACCTATATCAGATGTGATGGACACTTTACAATCTAAGTGAAAAAATACACAACGAATATACTTAAGATATTCGGTTTGAAATTTAAAAACATCATTTCTAACTGTAGTCTTAGGAAAACCTTGAAAAGAAGGATTATAAGTTTCTTGTATATAATGAACAAAAGCAGGGTGAGAAGGAAAGGTAAAAGGTAAGCCACATACAGCTACCATTTTTGTGGGGACTTAGGTGAGCTGCACTCTCTACTACGATCGACAGCCAACATAGTCTCCTTCAGAGTATTTATATTTCTCCTGTCTAAATTTGTATTCCGGACTGATGCTGTATTTTATTTTTACTTCCTAGCTGATACTGATGCACTTGTGACACCAGGTTTTGGGGTGATTATGGGTTGTCTTGTATTGAAATTATTACAAATATTACTCACTCCGTTCCAATTTATGTGAACCTATTTGACTGGACACAGAGTTTAAGAAAAATGAAGACTTTTGGAATTTGTGGTCCTAAACAATTCAAAAATGGGCCCAGAATATTTGTGTGGTTATAAAAGCTTCTCATTAAGGGTAGAATTGTACGTTTAAGCAAAATTATTTCCAAATTTAGAAAGGGGTCATTCTTTTTGGAGGTAGTATTATTTACTTTGTAGATTCCATCTTTTTCTATTTAATTGAAGGAAAAATATGATTTCAAAATATCAAAAACGAGAACCAAATTGAGTATTTATTGTTGGCTTGCCTGACAGCGGTGTCCGGCGCCATTACGACCTTTAATGGATTTTGGGTCGTGACAACATGGTATCAGAGCACTAGGTTCACTTAGGTCTTATGATTCATGAGCGATTCTAGTAGAGTCTTGCGAATCGGTACAGAGACGTCTGTACGTATCTTCGAAAGGCTACCAGGCTGATAGGAGCACTTCCCTTCTTTATTCCTGCTCGTGCGATTTGATTCCTTTGAGGATTACGCCTTTATTTCCTTCCTATTCAATCTTATGCGACGCGAAGCGCTTGTTATAAATTTGGAATCGAGGAATTGTAATGGCACTACTGATGTAGAGAAGGATGTTTCTCCCCGCGTATTCGATTGGGCTAATGTCGTCGCCTTGTGGAAGGATGTTCTGTCATCTCAGCTCAGCAGCTGTATTTCTGATGGTTTTGGGTCTATGCACCAATTTCTATGATGTTCATGATTTGTTATGGCACATTATTAAGGTAATGGTAAGATGCTTGTCTACGTGTAGGGGCGGTGAATGAATTGAAATGAGGTTCTTCTCAATGCGTGATTCAGAGGTTCAGTGTTTTATTTCCAGCGGAGGGAAAGACAACCAGACTAAGAATGTTCAGGTTGGATTGATGGAGTAACAAGACTTGGTATTTTCATGTGTGCTGGAAATCTTCATCCGAGATGTGGTGTCGTCGTCCTTGATTGAATGTGTTAAGTTTGCCGGTGTTATGGCCTTCTTCAAATCGCCTTTGGGATAGGGTATTGTGTAATAATGCCGGGGAAGCGGCTGTCAGATGTCGCAGTGTGCTGTGGTTCAGAATCGAATCGGTAATCCTAATGTTTATGGCTTAAGGAAGATGATCTTCGGGGAGGTTTAGAGTTGGCGGCGATCTGTTGGTACATGTGCTACAGAGATGAATTTTGAGTTAAGGCAACAACTGGGCAGCAGAGGATGAGGAAGGACATGTGGAAGGTGTCTTGTGGTGGTTAAAATTCTAGAAAGCCAAGTGTGAGAAACATAAGTCGAGTAGTTGCTTAAAGGAGAGGGTTTGACCAAAGTGGGAGAGTGGCAGAGTAACATATGGGTTATGTGGTAGGATAGCTACATGCCTTGGGAAAAGTTAGAGTGAATTGGGATTCATGGTGGACAATGACTAGGTCTACGCTTAATTTGGAATATTGGTTGCTATTTTGAGGAAGATTGGGTATGGCAGGAGGGAGTTGCTTAATATAATGCAAGATACAACATGACTTTGGATTGGAATGTATTGTCGCACCTTTAGTTGATGTCCATGAGGAATGAACGGACTTGTACATCTGGTGAATGAGCACGGACTCGGGATGGTTTATTGGCTTTGTGGTAATTATACTCGGTGCAACGTTGTTGGAGGATGTCGGCATGGGATTTCCATAGGTGGGATATCTTCTGTGAACAGGTTAGCGGTTGCGTGGTGTTGATGAAACTCCTACGAAGAATTTTACTAACTATCCAGTAAGAGGTCGAATATGTTAATGCGGCTAGTGATTCGGAATGTTCATGAAATATGTAACATAGGGTTTTCGAGGGAATATGGCGGGTCGATTGTGCAAGATCATGTCAATAGGGGATAAGGAATCTTGGTGTGTTCCAGAGTTATGCAATGGTAGCTTTAAGCTAAGTGGGAGAGCCCCACCATCTATGATTGGATTGCGTAGTTGTCAACTAGTGCGGTTTCTGGTTATCGGTGTATTGGTGGGTTATCATGACTTAGGAAGGAAAACATTAGTGGTAATTCGAGCAAGGGATTTGGGGAATGTGTACTATATTTGGCCTTATCGATTCAGGTTCAGGTAAAAAAAATATTATGCTTCGTGGGGATGTGATGTACAAGGATAAGGATTCAGACGGCTGCTTCTTGAGAGGTTATACACGTGCTAGCAGGGCCTTGGAGTTGGTTATATATGGGACCAAGCCAGGGTGGGTGACCCTCAACGACGGTCCTAGTGGATTCAAAAGTAAAGTACGGTGCCTCAGAATTTCGAGTCCGTAGTAGGGCTACGTATCGAGCTTTTGCAGTGGATTAGGAAAGGGGCCGGGAGTGTTCTACATTATCTTCGGTTTGTGGTGCAGTATTGGAGGAAAGTAACTTAGGATTCATAGAGGAATTATCAGAATGGGTGTACCAGTTGAAGGTGCGAATATGAGCACAAGGAGGGTATGCGATGGTTCGTAGGTTTTGAAACAACATGGTCTCGTGAAATAAGGTTACTCAGGATGAGTGCGGATTTGGGTTCGTTATGTTTTGAATGGAACCATTATTATTCCTAAGGCAAGTCCAGGGGAAATTAGAAGAAGTTGGTTCGTTTAGCAATGGTTGGACTGACATGATGGTGGAAATGATCAGTCCCTTCAGCGTGTTAAGTTATACACATGATTTCTGGCTGCATGTGAGGGGCTTGGCGGCCGCCGAAGTTGATTTTATTTGAAGGCATTCGAGTATTATGGCCTGTTATGTGTAGATGGATCCTAGAATGAATATGGTGGTTAGGCCCTTACTCGAGGTTTGTATTTTTCTGCGGTTTGATAATTTAGTTACGTGTTGCATTGGATCTTATGGAATGAGCTAAGTAGAAGGTTTCTATATGAGGAAGTGTTTATTCTATTAGTGGATCAGGGATTATTGTGGAGTTCTGGTACTCTCACGTATTGGCATGTTAGGTGCAGCGAACGACATGGGAAATTGGAGGCTGAGGATCAAGGTTACGGTTCGGTGTTGACAAGAATGTCAAGAGCTCGGATGAGCAGGGAAGAATTTAGATGTTTAGAGTAAGCTCGTATTGTCTTTTGCATCACTCGAGATCGGTGTTATGTGGAAGAGGCCTTATGTATTAACTTGCAAATTATTTTGACTCACTCTACAGAACTAAAACGGTTGGTGGTATGGATGTGCCGACGTTGCTACCTGAGCGGAATGGTCGTGGGAGCATGCCCCATGGGGAGATTTGTATAAGTGTGACATGTCAGTCACTTGATTGTTAAAGATTGAGACCGAATATGGAGGTCATGATAATATGCTAGTGATAGAGTTTATGCCTGAGAGGCATTGTATTTCCTTGGGCTGTGGACCATGTAAGTTTGTTCCGGATTGATGACTATTCTTATGTGTCGTGAATAGGTCATTGTGGGTCCTTGCGAGGCTATTTATCCAAGCATGGTATGATCGGAATCGGTTGGAGGTCCGTGGATGGATCTAAATATGAATGTGGGCTCTATATCAGGCCGAATGTGTTCATTTCAGTATAGCATTGTTTTCGGAGGGGGCTTCGGGCCTTGGATGTTATTTCTGTTGTCGGCCCTTCCGTGTAGTCTCTATTGTGCCATATGGGTTACGAGGCGATTTGATTATTCGCACTCATATTGATATCTCGTATAGTTTGTGCTATTATGTGAGTAGGATGGGTCTCGTGATGCAGATCAAATATCTCACCTTAGTTGTTTTTGAGTTTTATAGCGTATGATGCTACCCATCTCCCCAAGATTTGTATTATGCACTTGGCGTGCTTATGTTAGATATTCGGGCATTTCGTGAGTATAAGCGTTACGACTCGATGTGTGTTTTATTTAGATTATTGTATGTGGATCGGGTGGCACGCCACCACGGGTATATAGTTGGATCGGGTGGTATGCCGCCATGGGTATCATGGTTGGATCGGGTTGCACGCCGCAACGGTATTATGTGTGGATCGGGTTGCACGCCACAACAGTGTGATGTTGAGTACAGTTCCCCATATCTATCCGTATGTGTTTTGTTGCTTATTGTCTAAGAAAGGTTCATAACATCTTTTCGGTTGTTTAAATTAGCTACGTGGGTTGAGTAGTTCTTTTGCAGAGTTCATTTTCCTTATGTATCGCATTCGAGTTGGTAGCTCGTTGGCACATTGTAGAAGCATATGAGACTTTTGGCAGCTTCTGGGGTGGCTTATTGCCGGAGCAACTTGTACTAAATGAGACGAGATTATTGGACCTGGGATCAGTGCAATCAGATTTATATGAAGCATATTAGAGAGTAAATATTGTTAATCAGTCCTGAATGAGGTAATGGTTCTTGTCGGGAGGAGAGACTCCATACATTGTGACTCGGAAGTTGGTATAAAGTTCTACACATCTTCTCTGTCGTGGTAGTATTGCGAGAGTTATAGCATGAATTAATCGGTTATGAGGTACACTACGGGCTATGAGTCAGTGGAAATTTTAGCTGTTATGATTTGGGATGGTTGCCTTGGGCAAAGGATTTACGTGGTGCATGGTAAGAATTCAGTAAGGGCATACAATCATGTGTTGGTACATCATGTAGTGATGGATACAATGTTCATGTGTTGGAAACAGACCTGGTAGAGAATTTCAGATATTGGAATTTGGCTCTAAGGCTTATTTTCCTGAATAAAGGGGAGGATCTTCAGAATTGCTCAAGCTAATGTGCTCAGCTAGGTTGTGGTATCACGTGTAGGTGCACGATGTGTTAAACTTTGATTTCCGACAACTCTAGAGCAGTTTTTGGCACGTTCGAGGACGAACGTATGTTTAAGTGGGAGAGAATGTAACGACCCATCCGATCGTTTTGAGCTCTAGCGCCTCGTTCAGCGGTTTGAGGCCTTGAGCAGCTTCACTTCAGGTATTATGACTTGTACGCATGGTCGGAATTTAATTTCGAGAAGTTTGGAGTTGATTTGGAAAGAAAATTCTAATTTCGGAAGCCTTAAGTTGAAAGAATTGACTAAAGTGTGAATTTTGAGTAAACGACCTCAGAATCGGGATTTAAAGGTTCCAACAGGTTCTTATGATGATTTTGGACTTGGGCGTATGTCCGGATCGGGTTTGGATGACCCAGGAGCGTTTCGGGGCCTGTTACAGAAGTTGGCCTATTGGAAAAATTTCATAAATTTGAGTTGAAGTGCATTTCAATATTCTCAATTTCCGTTTGGGATTCCGAGCCTGGAATAGCTCCGTATCGTGATTATGGTATTGGGAGCGCGTCCGGATGTGGATTTGGAGGTCCGTAGGTCATTTTGAGGCTATTTAGCGAAAGTTGGAATTTGGATGATTTTTGAGAAGTTTGACCGGGAGTGGACTTTTGATATCGGGGTCGGATTCTGATTCCTGAAGGTGGAATAGGTCCGTAATGCCAGTCTTGACTTGTGTGCAAAAATTGAGGTCAATCGGACGTGATTTGATAGGTTTCAGTATCGATTGTAGGAGTTTGAAGTTCTAAAGTTCATTGAGTTTGAATTGGAGGGTGATTCGTAGTTTCAATCTTGTTGGATGTGATTTAAAGGCTCGGCTAAGTTCGTAATGGTTTTTGGGATGTGTTGGTATAATTGGTTGAGGTCCCGAGGGCCTCGAGTGGATTCCAGATGCTTAACGGATCGAGTTTGGACTTGGAAGAAAAGATATGGTAGCTGATATCTGGTGTGATCGCACCTGCGTGAAAAGGGCCGCAGGTGCGAGCTCGTAGGTGTGAGCCAATGGTCGCATGTGTGGTTTGGGCCAAGCTGGGCAGTCACCGTAGGTGTGAAGGGTTGTCCGCACCTGCGAGGTCGCAGATGCGGAGGTGCGTCGCAGGTGCGAGATTGAGATAAAAGTTGAGAGCGCAGGTGCAAGGGAATGTCCGCACCTGCGAAGGCGCAAATGCGCATGAGGATCGTAGAAGCGGAAGCGTAGGTGCTCCGCATAGGGCACATATGCGAAGCTGTTCTGGGAAAAGGGAATTTGAGGTGCGATGTTTTTGGCCGCACCTGCGAGACCGCTGATGCAGCGAAGAGGCCGCAGGTGCGAAAGTCGTGCTGGGCAGAATGCTTTTAAAGCGGGGTTTGGGTTAATTTCACCAATTTTCATTTGGTTAGGCGATTTTTGGAGCTCTTGGATGGGAGAGTTTCTTCATCGATATCAAGGTAAGTGATTTCCACCTATTGCAAATTAAATATTTGGATTATATAAGCATTTAGACTGGAAAAGTTGTAGAGATTTGAGATTTTGAAGAAAAATCTGGAATTGGTATTTTTGGATTTTGACCACGAAGTTGGGCATGAAATTGAAAATAAATTATATATTTGAGTTTGTAGTGCTATGGATAGTGTTTTTCTTTGAGAATTTTTGGAATCCGGGCACGTGGACCCGATGGTGATTTTATCGACATTTCGAGCGGAGTTGGGAATTATTGTAAATTTAATTATAATGAGTGTTAGAGTATATATTTATGGATTTGCACATTTAGTGACTAGTTTTGGAGAGACGAGCACCAGTTTGAGTTGTTGGAGAGGCTTTGGAGCCGGTTATGAAATTTCGGAGCGAGGTAAGTCTTCTTTCTAACCTTGTATGAGGCAATTAACCCCATAGGTGAATTGATTAAATATGTGCTTCTACTTGTGGGGGCTACATACGCACGGGGTGACGAGAGTCCGTATGTAGCTACTAGCTATGCCTATGTTCGGGTAGTTTTAGGTTTACATCATGCCTTGCTGATATTGTTATTTGATTTGTGGTTATTGTTTGCCTTGAGAAGAATTGAAATTGAGGAAATTAAGTTTTTTAAAAAAGGTTTTCATTTGGACTTCGTGTTTCCGAAAAGAAATTGAGGAATATTATAATAACTTAAGAAATCTTTGTGTAATCGCGTCGCAATTATATTCTGCGAGCAGGGTATATTTTCACTACTCTCATGGGAGCGGGCCGTTCGCCTCGGAAGGTTAAATAGATGCATCTATGGTGTGTGCCGTTCGACCCTCGGCAGTGCACAATTTATATTTATATGTTGGATCGGGCTGTACGACCTCGGCATGACTTGCACATGATTGTATTAATTGCTTTGGAAATTATAATAATTGATACATCCTCATTGGCCTGAGATAATAAATTGTTAAATGATGAAAATGAATTTGGGAAATGCTTTATTAACAAAAGAATTGTTTACTTATTTCACGATATTGAGCTTACAGCCGTTCTATATGATTCATGCTTAATTTATATCATTGAGGTTTTATTTATAGCCCATAGTAAGTATCCGAGTCGACCCCTCGTCACTATTTCTTCGAGGTTAGGCGGGATACTTACTGAGTACGCGTTGATTTACGTACTCATACTATAGTTGCTGCACATTTTGTACATGTATATATATATAGATGTCTAGAGGCCTTGTGGGCGTATAAGCGCGGTTATTGCGAGGACTTAGGTGAGCTGCACTCTCTACTACGATACGCAGCCAGCAGAGTCTCCTTCAGAGTATTTATATTTCTCCTGTCCAAATTTGTATTCCGGACAGATGCTGTATTTTATTTTTACTTCCTAGCTGATGCTCATGCACTTGTGACACTGGATTTTGGGGTGATTATGGGTTGTCTCATATTGAAATTGTTACAAATATTATTATTTACTTTGTAAATTTCATCTTTTGCTATTTAATTGAAGGGAAAATATGATTTCAAAATATAAAAAATGAGAACCAAATTGAGTATTTATTGTTGGCTTGCCTAACAGCGGTGTCCGGCGCCATCACGACCTTTAATCAATTTTGGGTCGTGACATGAAGAGAGCGCGAAATGAAAAGAAAAGAGATACGCAGTGGCAAAGGATTAGTTAAAGCCGGGATGAAACACGTAACCATTGCAAACACATGGTAGAAGCGTTTAACTGCTTAGGTTCATTGCATCCCAACGTGCGATTTCCTATCTGTTAAATGTCTCAAAATTAACAAGGTTGTGTGTGCAAATTAGCCAGATTCTGTTCAGGTGGTTGGTTTTGTTGGTAATCTGACTTTCCATCCTTACTTGACAAGATCGAAAGGAAAGGTTCTGATGGCTTCCGAAAGCAATCTACCAATTATCAACCATGAGAATAGCCCGACACTAGCTTTTCCACAGCCAGAATCACCAACTGCTGAAGAGAATAAGATGTTGTGCCTACACATGTTGGAAATGTGGGACGCCTGGTCTAATGGTAGGTAACCGCCAAGTGCAATTCCTGGGTTCCCTGAGTTGATCCCAAAGTCAGGTCGGGCTACCAACGTCCCTGTGTCCTACTCGTTCATCCCATGCGGGTACCCTCTAATGCCATCTAACGGTCTTGGCATGACTTCTGTGGTTCGCACCCAGGCGACGGTTTCCAGGGCCACCGCCAACATTGTTCTCCGCAGGATCGGTCTTCACCGCGGTGCAACCAGTTGTGCCCAGGCTGCGTTTTGAACTTCCGAATTTCACATTCTAGGGCCCGCAATTTCAGTAGGATATGACCTATATCACTCCGAACTCGTATATTCAACCTCCACATTACGAGTTTCTGGCTGAACCAGAAAGAATAGTCAAAATCCCGATCAGGAAGAAATGGCTCAGAAAATGAAAAGCCTGTAGCAGAGTTTAAAGAACATGCAGGGCTCGAGTTTGCCAAAAGAGTGTCTCTTACACCGACTTGTGCATGTTTCCCCATGTCCATTTTCCAGCTGGTTTCAAAATGCCAAAATTTGAAAAGTACGATGGGCACGAAGACCCGATTTCTCATTTGAAAAGGTACTGCAACCAGCTAAGGGGCGTTGGTGGTAAAGAGGAACTTCTAATGGCATACTTTGGAGAGAGTCTGATAGGAATTGCTTCTGAATGGTTTATGGACCAGGAAATCGCTCACTGGCACGTGTGGGATGACCTTGCTAGAGATGTTGTCCGCTAGTTTCAATACAATGTAGATATTGCTCCATATAGAAACTCCCTATCTAATCTGAAAAAGAAATCCATGGAAAGTTTCCGTGAGTATGTTGTTATGTGGCGCGAGCAGGCTACCTGTGTGAAGCCGCCAATGCATGAGACAGAGATGGTCACGATTTTCTTGCAGGCCTAAGAGGCGTACTACTTCCAGAACATGATGTCCGCTATGGGTAAGACGTTCGATGAGGCTATCAAAATTGGGTTGATGGTCGAAAATGGTTTAAAAATGGGCCGAATAGTAAGTCAGGCCACCTTCAAGGCAACATCATAGGCCGTTCAGAATAGTTTTGGGGGTTTGATGAACGGAAACATGAGATAAGAGGGAGCCATGATGGCTTCGAGCTCGAAGTGGACCTGTAGGTCATTCAACCAATCATATATGCTTCTTGAGGTCCTACAATACTATTATCCGCATCATGATGCTGCATATGCCGTGGCACCACCTCACTATGCGGTGATGAATACTCAATCTTATACGCGACCACATCATTATACACAAAATCGAGCTCTACCTCCCAGAAATGCCCGTCCCAACCAAGCTCCATATAATCGACAACAAAATATTCCCCACTACAATCCTCGCCCAAGAGAGCCTCTCAAAAGGAATCAGTTCACCCCTATTGGTGAATCGTATTCAAGTTTGTTTCAAAAGTTATTCAGGCTAGGTCTACTGCAGCCAGTGGCCCCAAACCGGCGAAACCCCGAGTCCCCCTCACACCGAGCTGATGCTAGATGTGAATACTACTCTGGAGCAGTGGGACATGATACATAGGAATATTGGACCCTCAAAAGGGCAGTTGAAGACTTGATTGAAGCTAAAAGAATCGTTCTTAGGGATGAAGAGGGGCCCAATGTGACCAACAATCCTTTGCCTAATAATAATAATGGGCCAGTCATTGGAATGATCTGTGATGATGGAAAATTTGATCCAGCACTGAAGGCCATTGTAGTCATTGCCGCGGCTAAAGAGAAACCTGAAACGGTCGCCAAACCATGAAAAGTTCCATGTCTGACAGGAATCTTGGTAGCAGGTCTTGCTGTCCTTTCTGCGTACAGATTGTTTTAAGGTGTGATCCGGGTATTTTACTTTATTGTCTTACTTTCCGATGTAAACACTTCTATCTTTAAAATTCAAAAACAAAATCAAAAATCAAAAGAAATCAACATTTCATCATCCATAAATATCTCTCTTCTTAATCTTGTCACTTTTCTTATTCTCTTTTCAGTTCTATTAATGCAGATTTTAATAACATGACATGCTTGCGGACTTCATGCCCAGATCTTGAAACACTGTCAGACTTTGAAATAATAAATCAAGAAGCAGAATGTGTTAAAGATAAGGCTTGTAAGAAAATAATTAACGTATTGGAACGAAGAGGAGATTCCCTCTCTCCGGATCATTGCTGAAGCTGAGATCAAAGATGAAGAATGGGTCAAAATCCAATAATTGACTATGATTGATGAAAAGCGATTGGCCACAGTTTTCCACGAGCAGTTGTACCAATAAAGAATGGCCCGTGCCTACAATAAGAAAGTGTGGCCCAGGAAATTTGAAGTAGGGAAATTTGTTCTAAGGCGTATTTTTCCGCATAACGAGGAAGCTAAATGAAAATTTGCCCCGAATTGGAAAGGTACATACATTGTAACAAGAGTGCTGCCAAAGGGAGCACTATATTTGGGAGACATCGAAGGAAATGTCCACAAGACAACTATCAATGCAGATGCGGTCAAAAGGTACTATGTTTGACCCTTTACGTAGCTTTAATGTTCTATGATTGAATGACGAAGGCTTTCTTTCTTAGTACCCAAACACCATTAACCCTTTTATAAACCCTTTGAGCCGGTTCCCTTTCTTGGATTACTCTCTTTAGAACCTGGAAGTTATTATTGAAAAAAAGAAGAAGAAAAAAATGAAAAAAAGAGAGAGAGAGAATGAAAAAAGGAAGAAACAAAAGAAGAAAAAAAAAGAAGAAGAAAGAAAGAAAGAAAGAAGAAAAACAAAACCAAAATCAAAAACAAGTTCATATATTTGTATTACGTCCAACCTGATTCCGAAAGGATACATAGGCAGCCTCACTCTAGGATTCGGTCACACCAAACAAAAAATTCACATTCCCCAAAAGTGAAAACCGGGGCAGATGTTATAATGATTCGACGATGGTTTCGCCTGAAAGGTTTCGAAGTTATAATTCAATCCAAATTATTTTTACCCAAATCCTGTTCAAGTCCTTCCGATCAATCAACGAGAATGTTCGAGAATTGGAGGATAAAATTACTTGGATCAGATGCAACCAAAATGAGAGAAATAAATTGAGAGAGTCTTGTCGGTGAAAACTATCACGGGTATCGTAAGGCGATGTTGGGGAGAGAAATTAAAAATGAGAGAGTCTTGTTAGTGAAAACTTGCAAAGGGCACTATTAGGCGATGATGAGAAGAGAAATGAGAGAAGTGAGCTAGTGAAAACTTGCAAAGGGCACTATTGATCGAAAGGTGGATCCTCGCTGACTTGGCATTAACACAATCCAAGGCAAGGTTTCTCAGTTTCAAGGAAAACGTTGTGATGAATTTCTAAGGGTAGGACGGTGTACACAGATCAGGTATCCAGTCCAAAAGGCATGTCATATTCATTGAAGTCCGCATGTACTCCCAGATAAGTCCGTCTTTCTGTTCCCCAAAAAGGACACCTTTTGTTTAAACTCATTCTCCATTCCATTGCTTGTTTTTCTTTGAATCTCTTCCGGTCTAACTTTGTTCAAAAAACTAAAGCAAAGAAGGGATGGCAAGACCGATTACATGGCTCTCGTTTGAAGCAAGCAGATACATTCAAAAGGCACCTAGCCTCGGTAAATGCATCAAGTCGACTAGCTATGATTGGCAGATGCTCTGAAATTGGAAATATTGAAAATAAAACAGAAGTCAAAGTTGAAATGCCCACAAAGGCAAAATAAAGTTGAAAAGGGTAAGTCCCCTTGTGCGACCAAGCGTCATTCCAAATGTTCCAAAGGTTCCCGCGGCCAGAAGTGCAATTAGTATTCAGGAAACAAGCAGTTGTAATTGAAATCATCATAAAAAAATGTGCCGAGATCCGGTGATTGAAACACTTAAGGCTACAAAACCAGCTACCGTTTTAAATTGAAAATTGTTCTTTGTTGCAAAATAGGAAACACACAATGAAGGAAAAACAACCTTGCAAAAAGGCTGGTGCCAATGAAAGGAAATCACGCGGAGACTAAAAACAGCTTTGCAACAGCAAAAATTCTCAATAAGGGAAGTCTTCTCAAAATTCTTTCCCGCATTTTACTCTTTTTATATAAAACGAAATAAATCAAATAAAAAATTCAAAATCATGGTAGTATAAGGTACACCAATCCCAGCAGCATTTTCCAACATAGGGTACACCATTCCCTAGTTGATGTTTCCCAACATAGGGTACACCACTCCCTAGTTGAGTTGATCTTAAATGCATGGTACACCACTCCTTGATATCTTTATTGACAGAGTTTAAATACAGGGTACACCATTCCTTGATATTATTCTTTTAGACATAGGGTGCACCACTCCCTAGTCTTTTTCCAGTATAGGGTACACCAATCCCTAGTTGTGTTTTCCAACATAGGGTACACCACTCCCTAGTTG
>AWOL01S0057294.1:7768-25014 GCA_000715115.1 Nicotiana otophora
TTTTTTTGCTTTTCAGATCTGCCCCTCCCCTTTTTTATATTTCCCTTTTCTTCTTCTCCTTTCTTTCTCTTCCATATACCTCGTCTCTTCCACCCCCGTCCCCCTATTTTCTGGCATACTGATCTAGTCTAGCGGCGGTGGCGGTGGCGACTGAGATAATTTTCCGGCGAGCCTCGGGCAAAGCGGGCGAGAACTTCCAAAATATAGCTGTTGTGGACAATACCTTTCTCGGCACTCGTGGTGACTTCAGGTTCTATTGTTCTTGCTTTGAATTTTCTATTCTACTCGTGGGAGTTGGTACCTTCCGTTTCACAGTTTCCCTTTGTTGTGTGAGTTAAATTGCTGGCATCTTACCTCGTATTAGTTTATTTACCGTATTAGTGTGACAATAATACAAGTGTACGACAAATAAGTCAACTCAGAGATTAAGAACCCAAAGAAATGGAGGAACTAAATCACAAGGAGTAGCCACAATCGGGAATGCTAGTCATAATAAGAATAGCTTAAGAATAAAGGAAATACTATATAACAACGGTCCACAATATACAGTTCGACAATGAGGGAGCTAAAAAAAGTCGAATAAATCCTAAATAAGGATAAGTCAACAAAAATATAGAATATCTAACTTCTTTTAAGGTTGGGAAATTAGGAAAGAGATACAACAAATTCAGCTAAGAAGAAGGAGCAGAACGATAACCATAACCTCAATTAAGGCTAAACAATTACAAAAGAGATAGTAATAATTTCAAATAAAGATAAGCAGTTAGGGAAATGATAACATGGCAATATAAAGGTAACAATTTCAGTTAAGGCACATATGAATCAAATAAGAAATAAGAGTGAATCATGAAGCAATTTAATTCTAATTAACCAGGTAGAGGTGAAACTAGTAATTAAGAAGCGTAATCATAACAAGAACAACTGCATATTCAGTGAATACAAGGGCCTAAGAACCCTAAAAGGCCAATCTTCCAGAAATAAGTCCGAGCACGTACTCGTCACCTCGCGTACTCAAATCCTAAGGGGTAGTTCTCCCACACAAAGTTAGGCAAGATACTTACCTCAAAGAAGATAAATCAATACTCTAAAATGAACTTTTTGGGTGAAATGACCTCCTGGCGGCTCAAATATAACCAAAATAACTTCAAAGCACAAATAAAGCTCATAAGAAACTATTTTGGATCATAAAGACTCAATCTTTATCAAAATCTAAAAATCGACCCCTGGGCCCGCACCTTAGAATCCAGCAAATTTCACAAATCCCGAACACCCATTCCAATACGAGTTCAACCATACTAAAATTATCAAATTCCGATACCATTTCGTCCCTAAAATCATGATTTTTCATTTTGAAAACTTTCTTCAAAAACCACCATTTTCCTTAACTCAAAATACAAATTAAATGATAAAAATAAATATAAAATCATGGAATATAATAAAGTTTAGGTGTAGAACACTTACACAATTGATTTACTTGAAAAACCCACAAAGAAGCTCCCAAAACCGAAGTCTAAAACTCAAAATATGAAGAAAATGGCCAAACCCTCGACTTAAATGATTCTGCCAGGATTTTCGCATCTGCGGACAAGGAGGCGCACCTGTGCACATGCATTTGCAAGAAAGAGTCCGCATCTGCAAACTCAGCTAGCCAGGCCTGGAACCACATATGCGGATTTAGAGTCGGACCAGCAGCACCAGCGGCACCGCATAAGCGAAAGGGGGATACGCAGAAGCGAGCTTCTTCGCAGATGTGATCGCTAGACCGCAGAAGCGGCCTTCGCACCCACGTGCCGGACTCCGCAGAAGCGAACGAGCCTCCAGGCCACTATCACCACAGAAGTGACCAGGTCACGCTGAAGCGGAGCCGCACCTGTGCTCCAAAGTGTTGCAGGTGCGAAAACACCAGAACTAGACCTGTTCAAAACCATGAAAAACATCTGAAACTCGTCTGAAACATACCGGGGGCCCACGGGACCCCGTCCAAGCATACCAAAAAGTCTAATAACCTAACACGGACCCGCTCGAGGCCTCAAATTACATTAAACAATGATGAATCTATGAATCGCACCATGAATCAAACTTATGAACTTCCAAATCTTCCAACTTCTAAAACTCGTGGCGAAACCTATCAAGCCAACCCAGAATGACGTCAAAGTTTGCAGGATAGTCTCAAATAACATAACGAAACTGTTCCAACTCTCAAAATCATATTTCGACCCCGATATCGCCAAAATCAACTCTTGGTCAAACCTCTCAACTATCAAAACTTCAACTTTTCCAACTTTTGCCAAAATGCTCCAAATTACCCTACGGACCTCCAAATCCAAATCCGGACGTGTGCCTAAGTCCAAAATCACCATTCGAAGCTGTTCAAGACCTTATGCCACCGAAAGGATCTTAAATTCTCAAAATGACTGGTCGGGTTGTTACAGGTGTTTTGTGTAAGTAAACACTATGAACGGTCTATGAAACACACATGTGTATTATGTATGAAATCCTATGAACGGTCTATGAAACGCATAGGTGCATTGTACATGAAATGTATAGGTGTACAGTATCAATAAGCAATATGGACGATCTATGAAACGCATAAGTGTATAATATGATATGTGAACACTAAGGGACGGTCTATGAAATGTATAGGCATAAAATAAGAGAGAGATATGAACGGTCTATATTATTAATGCTAACAATGGGTGACACTTTCATTGGACTTGTTTGTATATGTTGTTTCAATTACATTATATTATGTATTCCACGTATAGTTCATATGGCTCGGCTGATCCTAAAATAAGTTTAGAATGATGCAAGTATAATAAGACATGATATGTGAATCTATGGGATGCTTCGTGGTTTATTGATATACTTCATAGGCCTATTATGTGAATTACCATGATTTTATATATTGTTCTGTTTGCCTTACATGCGAGTACTATTCCACATGTACTCACATCCCTTTTGCCAGGGGCGTTGCAACTTTTAATGGATGCAGGTATACGTCTACATAATGATATGGATCTTTGATAGGGATCTTCTGCGCAGCAGATCATGCTGATCCCGCTACAATTCCAGTGGGTATTCGAGTATAGTTGGTTTTATGTACTTAGGTATCTATTGTCATATAAGCTTCATGTACAATGTGGGTCATGTACTTAAGTTTTGAGTTTTGTCATATATTTATATTCATAGATATTTATGAAGTTATGTACCCGTCACGATAGAAATAAAATAATTATGGGTCATTGAGCCAAATGTATTCAATATGAAAGTCAAGATCTAATTATGTTTTGATAAATCATGCATGAGTTATGATGAGAGGTTGATGTAACGTAGGCTTGCTCAACTGGTTCCACTCGATTGAGCGCCGGTAGCGCTCCCAGTGTTCGGAGCGTGACAAACTTGGTATTAGAGCACGGTTTAAGAGCCCTAAGGTGTCATGGATCTGTGTCAGTAGAGTCCTTCTTATCGCTGTGTTTCCGGCCACACTTATAATAGGGAGGCTACAACGACATTTAGGAAATGATTCTCTTATTCTATCCTCAATCGTGCGTTAAGGTTCTGAGTTACTCTCGGAGTTCCCTTGTTAATATCAAGGATTGTTTACACACCGTGCTATGAAATGAGAAAGGCCTAAGGATTTAAGGAATGATGCACATAATAGGCTCCCATCTGTGAGGTTCCCAATTTTCCTCGTAACGGAGGAAGGAAAAGTCAAGGATACGACCAAGGCAAGCAAGGTCATACAGTTGGCTTCGAGAGTCATGGTTGTTGATTTCATGTATATGGTACAATGTGGTGTTATCTATTTATTGTTTAGGATTGATTTCTAAGATTCTCTGGAAGGTGGATAGGCCCCAATTACAGAGGAGACTCTGGCAAAATTTCTGCAAATTTGGGGAGTTAGCCAAATTTTGGAGCTTTTGGTGTGAAGATAAAGATTTAAGTCATGTTAAATGTCTATGGCAGACTCTAACCCTCATTCAAGAACGAATGACCCTAAGAGGGGGAGAATATAAGCCCCCGTTAAAATTTCCTAATGATTTAAGATTTTAAAGTGCGCCAACGGTATTTGGGAATAATGTGTTCGAGTATTTAAGGAGACCCATGGGATATAACCACATTATTTTGAAATGAAAATATATGTGTAAGGTGTGTTGGAACATACTAAGAAGTTTTGTGAATGGCAAGAATTTGTGTGGAATAGATTGGATACATTAAGTGGAAATGATGTCTTAATTCGCACAAGATCCTACTTAAAACGAATGCTGATACCAAAATATAACTACCTATGTGGTGATATACCTAGAAGCAGAGACAAGGTCCTGCGGACGTCGGCAGCTACCTCGTAGTCTCCGGAACTCGATCGCGCCCGAACTCAATGACCTCCGTGATCAAACACACATGGATATGTACATGAAGTGCAGGCTATAGCATGAGTAACATCAAATCAACAAGTCATAGAAATAAATAAGGAACTGAGAAGTAGTGACGAGCTATACAGAATTATTCAGTTGATAATTTTTACAGTGAAGAGTAAACATGAGTAAAAGATCATTTGCATAATTACCAATTCTAGCCAGACAATTATCAGCTAAATGCAGCAACAAAGTGAAATAGATGAAACCTCACAGACACTGTCACTCAAACCCTAAATAACTCGACACTCAACTCTCAGCCCTCAATGCACTCGTTCAATAGGTACCTGCGCTCACTGGGGGTGTTCAGACACATGAGGGGCTCCAACAGCCCAACTGCTATAATCTGCATGGACAACTCACGTGTTGAACGGACAAATCACGTGCCATAGTATAAATATCTGGATCCGCACGGACAAATCACGTGCTACACGGACAACTCACATGCTCTACTATAAATATAAGGATCCACACAGACAACTCACGTACCATATAATAGTATCTCACAACTAGGCCTTCGGCCTTACTCAGTCCTTTTGACTTTTCCAACTTAAGCTTCTACATTAGAAACAAATTGTCTCAATCCACTCCGAAACCTCTCCGGACCCAAACCAACTAACATGGTATATCATAATATAGCTGAAAAGCATAAAAGGAAGCAGAAATGGGGGAAATGGGGGAAATGGGGCTATAACTCTAGAAACGACCGACCGGGTCGTTACATCCTCCCCCTCTTAAACAAACTTTCATCCTCGAACGGGTCTAGAAACATACCTGGAGTCTCAAATAGGTGTGGATATCTACTCCACATATCCCACTCGGTCTCCCAGATGGCCTCCTCTACAGGCTGACCTCTCCACTGCACCTTCACCGAAGATATGTCCTTTGACCTCAACTTCCGAACCTGCCGATCCACAATGGCCACCAGCTCCACATCATAAGTCATATCACCCTCCAACTGAACCATGCTGAAGTCCAAAACATGGGACGGATCGCCAACATACTTTTGGAGCATGAAAACATAAAACACTGGATGCACGCTCGACAAGCTGGGTGGTAAGGCAAGCTTATAAGCCACCTCCCCTATCGTCTGAAGCACCTCAAAAGGCCCAATGAACCGGGGGCTTAACTTGCCCCTCTTCCCAAACCTCATAACACCTTTCATGGGTGATACCTTCAGCAAAACCTTCTCCCCAACCATAAACGACACATCACATACCTTCCTGTCCGCGTAGCTCTTCTGCCTAGACTGCACCGTGTGAAGCCGCTCCTGGATCAATTTTATCTTATCTAATGCATCTTGGACCAAGTCTGTACCCAAGAACCTAGCCTCACCCGACTCAAACTATCCTACCGGAGATCTACACCTTCTCCCATATAAAGCCTCGTACGGAGCCATTTGAATACTCGACTGGTAACTGTTATTATATGCAAACTCTGCGAGCGGCAAGAACTGGTCCCATGAACCCCCAAAGCCAATGACACAAGCACGCAACATGTCCTCCAATATCTGAATAGTGCGCTTGGACTGCCCGTCCGTTTGAGGGTGAAAAGATGTGCTCAACTTAACCTGAGTACCCAACTCTCACTGCACGACCCTCCAAAACTGCGATGTAAATTGAGTACCACTATCTGAAATGATGGAAACTGGAATACCATACAGGCGAACAACCTATCAGATATAAATCTCAGCCAACCGCTCTAAAGTGTAAGTAGTTCCAACTAGATTGAAGTGCACGAATTTGGTCCGCCGATCCACAATAAACCAAATAGCATCGAACTTCCTCGACGTCCATGGGAGCCCAACTACGAAGTCTATAGTGATTTGCTCCCACTTCCACTTTGGGATCTCTAACCTCTGAAGCAAGCCACCCGGTCTCTGATGTTCATACTTAACCTGCTGACATGTGAGACACCGATCCACAAAACCAACTATATCCTTCTTTATCCGCCTCCACCAATAGTGCTGTCTCAAATCCTTCCCTCATTTACTGCTCAATTTATGCCTTACAAATGATTTATGACTTATCAGGTTAGTTGGTTCGGGTCCGAAAGGATTTCGAAGTGTAATGAGACACTTAGTCTCATTATTGAAAACTTAAGTTGAAAAAGTTCACCGGATATTCACTTATGTATAATTGACCTCGGAATTCAATTATGATGATTCCAATATCTCCGTATGGTGATTTTGGACTTAGGAGCGAGTCCGAAAAATTATTTGGAGGTCCGTAGTAGAATTAGGCTTGAAATGGCAAAAGTTGAATATTTGGGAAGTTTGACCGAGGGGTTGACCTTTTGATATCAGGGTCGGAATCCGATTCTAGAAATTGGAATAGGTCCATAATATGAAATGTGACTTGTGTGCAAAATTCGAGGTCAATCGGGCGTGATTTGATCGGTTTCGGCGGCGTTTATATAATTTGGAAATTTCGAAATTCATTAGGCTTGAATCCGTGTGTAGTTCGTATTTTTGAATTTGTTTGAGGCGATTTGAGAGTTAAACTAAGTTCGTATTGGGATATAAGACTTGTTGGTATGTTTGGTTGAGGTCTCGGGGACCTCGGATTGAGTTCGGGTGGTTAACGGACCAAGGTTCGAAGTTGAAGAATTTCTGGAGGTATGCTGGTTCTGGTGTTTTTGCACCTGCGGAAATGGACTCACAGGTGCGACGACTTAGGCGCAAGAGCGAGATGGCTGGAAGGTGAGGATTTTTGCATTTGCGATGTCTTTCCCGCAGATGCGGCCTCGCAAATGCGATGGTGTCCTCGCAGATGCGCAAACTGGGAAGGCGAGTGAAGTCCACAAATGCGACGTTTTGCTCGCACAAGTGGAGGCGCATGTGCGCAAATATTGTCCGCAGATACGGATTAACTGGACAGAACCCCTTAAGTTCGAGGGTTCGTGATTTTTCACCCATTTTTCGGATTTTGGAGCTCGGTTTGGGCGATTTTGGAGAGAAATATTTCCACACATCTTGGGGTAAGTGTTCTTGACTTCCTTGTGTTTATATTTCATGAATTAATCTTCATTTGTGGTATAAGATTATCGAATCATGAAGAGAAATCGAAGGAAATTTCTATAATGTCACAAAACAATTTATTCGAAGTCGGATTTGAGTGAAACTAGTATGGTTGAATTTGTAATTGGATGGGTTGTCGTATTTTGTGAGTTTCGTCGAATTTCGAGACGTGGGCCCCACGGGTGATTTTTGGGGCATAATTTTGGATTTTGTGGAAATTATTAGTATTTTGATATGGAATTTATTCCTATAATTTTTGTGGGCTGAATCAAATTAATTGTGACTAGATTCGAGCAGTTTGGAAGTTGATACATGCACAATGGAATTTTTGGAGCATTGCTTAGCTTGCTCGACATTGGGTTTGGCTTGTTCGACGTAAGTAACTCTTCTAATCTTGGAGCTGAGGGTATGAACCCTGAATATATGTATTTTGTGAATTGTTGGGAGGTGATTCATATGCTATGTGACTGGCGTGTAGGCGTGCACTATAGAAATTGCGACATAATTATTTATGTGGAATTTTGTAGTTAAATAATCTTGGCATTTTCCATGTGGTTTTATGTGTTAAAGAATTGAGCTGAAAAGCATATTAAAAATCATGCTGAGGCTATGTTCCAGTATTATTGAAACCCACAGAGGTCATATTGTTGTGAATTATTTATTTTAAATTAAAAATTCATACTCGGTCATATTCATGTCATTACATATCATATCTTAGTCTCAGTTGTTATTTACTGATACATCATATCATCATTTTTGGGCTATTTTCATGACATTGTGAGCCCATGAGAGAGATACTGGAGAGATTGATGACTGAGTGAGGCCGAGGGCCTGATTGCGAGGATTATTATGTGGATCGGGGCTGCCCACCTGCAGCAGGCCTTATAGGCTTTATTATAGCACGTGAGTTGTCCGTGCGGATCCAGATATTATTATAGCACGTGAGGTGTCCGTGCAACACGTGAGTTGTCCGTGCGGATCCATATATTATTATAGCACGTGAGTTGTCCGTGCAGATTATAGCGCTTGGGCTGAAGGAGTCCCTCCGGAGTCTGTACACACCCCCAATGAGCGCAGGTACCTATTGAGTGCGAGTGTCGAGTGCGAGTGCCGAGCGATTGGGAGGACTGAGTGGCTGTGAGGACTGAGTGACTATAAGAACTGAGTGACTGGGAGGACTAAGTGAAATGATACTCTGAGAGTATGCATATGATTTTATCACTGAGTTGCATCGTATTGACATGCACACATGACATACATGCATAGAGATGTATTTTTCCTCGTGCTGTACAGTATCACATCATTCATGATTTCTCATACATGTTGACAGATGGGCATAGTGATGCACTGGTTTTACACGAGTTATCTAGAAAGAAAATGAAACATCTCAGTTATTATTGAAAAGATTTTGGGAAAAGTTATTGTTTTCAAACTTATTCATAATTTTGGCAACTTCGGTAAACGATTTGGGTTTTCACTGATGTACTTGAAAGGAAGAACTATTATTTTTTAAATCATGATTTAGCTGAGTATTTTATCTCTGAGTTACTTATGGTATTATTTGCTTTACGTTGTTATGGACTGTTGTGGACTATTGGTTTGGGACCCGACCTTGGTAAAAGCTCTTCACTACTTTTAACCCAAGGCTAGGTTTGTTACTTACTCAGTACATGGGGTCAGTTGTACTGATACTACACTTCTGCACATTGCGTGCAGATATTGGCTGTTGTTGCTGTGCTCGATGGTTGGCGGATTTGAAAATGTACCTACGTTCTGGTTGTAGCTGCCTCTTATTCATAGTAGCCTTAGATTCATAAAACTCTGTTTTTGTACTTTTCAAATAGATGATGTATTTACTTCATACCATCTTTGTAAATTCTATTCTTAGAAGCTAATGATTTGTACTACTAGTTCTTGGAAAATATATAAGATTAAGATCTTTATTTACTTAAATTGCTTTAAAAATTATTATTGGAATTGGATAATTGAAAGTTGGCCTACCTAGCGGGTTGAGTTAGGTGCCATCACGACTAGTTGGATTTTGAGTCGTGACAATTACTTTGGTTGACTTGCTTTCCAATAACCTCCTCTCATATTTTATTCTTTCAAGACGAAGAAAACCCATACCCTCTCTCCTTCTTACCACCTGAAAAATTTCATGAAAACCATCATAAATTTTCAGTAAACCAACCAGCAAAACTCGTTCTTGGTGAAACTCAAGTTGCTCCTCTCTTTTTTGGTAAGTTACTAAACCCGTTTTTACACTGGACAACTATTAGTGTTTTCTTCATATATTTTGTATAGAGCTCCGTTTTAATTGATCTAAGACTTTCTAGAAAGCTATTCCATAGATCTATAACTCTTATTCAGTAACCAAAATTTAGTTTTGCCTACATTTACCCGAAAAAGGGATCATAAAGGATAGAGCAGGTGTTGCCCAGATTTTCAGTTTTAAAAATACTCTCTGTACTACTGTTAGTAATTTTAGCATAACTCTTTGTACGAAACTGATATTGGGGTGATTCAAGATGTTATAAATGCTAAGACCATACAGTCTAGTTTGTCCTTTTTCATCTTCAAAACTGAGTCACAACACAAGACATTGATACTGTCCAGAATTTCTGTTTCAAATATTTAGGGTAATTTTCACCAATATCATGTTTAGTTTGACATGTTAAATCACTGAACTTATATAGATATTTGATTATGTATTTAAGGTATATATACCCTTGTAAAATCTAAGGGGAACTGTTTAAGGAAGTTGACGGATTTGGTTTGTCTATGGCGTAGACGATTCGATTGTCCTCAAGTTGTTGTTGAACTGTTTTGTGGTAAAACACCAAGGTTTGTGTATAAACTTTATACTATTTTTACGCGCTGGAATGGTTTGAAATAACTTGAGATTTTATTTATTTTTTATTTAATTTATATCGTGGTATTTGTGTTATATCAAGTATTGTAAGATATTCGCTAAATCGCCCACTCGTACGAATTTGCTTGAGCATTTTGCATTCTTGTTGGGATTTTGTCCTTCTTGTGGCAGTGACTTTGTCACTCATCTTGGCATGCCTCTTGATTTGGATCTTTTTCCATCTTGACTTTGGATTTGTAGTTCGTCTTAAATTATGGAACTTATCTGTGTTAAGTACGAACTAGGAAGCCATTTTTAATATGGTTCTTCATTCTCTTGACTATTGAATTTTGACCCTACTTGATTTGGGTCTTCGATCCATCTTGATATCTGATTATGCTTAGTGTGATGGCATGACGTACATATTGGGCGAAAAAATAGATATTTGGCAAACTCTATTGGATTGATAGTATACGGTTTTTCGACTCTTGAACATTGTTATTGATATTTGGAAACACTTCAAGGTTATATATTTGATACTTTTGATATATTTGTTCACTTGTTTTAAATTATGTTAAATTTGAGCTACCTATGACTGAAAAAGGGAATTGGAGAATTTAATGGCTTCAAGACCAAAGTTTATATGCCACTAAGCTTTATGCTTAGCGATAGTTGTTTTCTATCGTAGGTAATGTACATGATGAAATTTGAAGACGGCCTTATGAAGTAGTATTTTTGGGAGCACTCATGGAGATCACATTTGCATATGCCCCTTGGTTTTGTATAATTTTGGGACATGTACATAATATATATATGTCACACATATGTATGTTATTTGGAGGCTTGTTGGATCTTAAAACTAAAATCCTGTAACTTGAATTTGATAACTTATTTTACTGTTTTAGGGTGTGTTAATAACTCAAGTCTTGTAATATGCTGTATTTACACTTTGTCTTGTAAGGAGAAAACTAGTTTTCCTTTTTTATACCTGATAGTTTGAAATTTATGTACAATACAAACTTATAGTGATGTTGAATAAAAGTATAATTTTGTTAAGAAGTTGCTTTAACGTGTTGATTATTCAAGAAGGGTTATATCACCGTATGTTGATATTTTGACACTGTATTTTATTTTCAAAAAGAAAATTATGAAGTGTATTTTCAAAAAAATAAAAAATATTGCACTTTGAACCTTATCGCGTGGGTCTATTTCTACTACTAGATTATTCTGAATTTTTTTACTAATATATTCTTAGTGTTGTAAGTAGTAAATTAGATTTGTTTCGTTAGTAGCATCCTCCCAAAGGGGTTGTTACATCGGGTGTCGGTGACAAAGGCCATCAACGGTAGTTGAAGACATGTGCTTCAACAAAATTGGATTTTGGAAAAAAAGTGCATCAATGAGAGTTGAAGACACGTGCTTCAACAAAATTAGGTGTTGATGACAAAGTGCATCAACGAGAGTTGAAGATAAGCGCTTCAAAAAAACTGGTTGTTGGTGACAAAGTGCACCAAGGGGAGTTGAAGACAAGTGCTTCAACAAAATTGAGTGTTGGCGACAAAGTGCATCAACGGATGTTGAAGACAGGTGTTTCAACAAAATTGGTTGTTGATGGCAAAGTACATCAATAAGGGTTGGAGACACATGTTTCAACAAAAGTAGAAGATTGGAGTGCTCCAATACAACAAAAGTCGTATACATCTTCGAATTACGACAGATTTGATATTTGCTAGTTTATTTAATTCATGTCTAAATATGAATTGTAGTCAGAATTAATATAGGAATATGCTTTCTTGTTTCTAGTTGAAATACGTTTCATACCATTATAAATATGGGTATTAGTAACTTATTTTATGTGTGGACAATTGTGAGAAGAATTACAGAGAGCTTTCAAAGATTTAATACAATAATTTTCCTTCATTGAATTTTTTATTCATTTTCTCAGACTAAAACAATAATGGAGCATTTGCTTTGTGAATATGCTATATATTTCAAAATTCTAATATCCCTAACTTCATGAATCAAGAGACGATTTTAAACAACTTGGAGGCAACTCCATGCCGGTGGCAGTCCCGTGGGCATTATCACACGACGAGACAGCGGGCCCACCAGCGCCATTGTATACCAAATTGATTTCATTAAGGTTGATTCCCTGGCAAGGAAATGAAGCACTGCAATTCAAAGTAACAGCTGCCATTGAACTTGAAGTTCCTCTTATGTTATTGAATGTCACGTCCTTGATTTGCACTGAGCTCGCCTACGAAACAAAGGAGAGTGTTGCCATCGTGTGATATAAATAATATCCAACTGAACATTTTCGTGTTTGATATGACGTAAGATATTATGTAGAAAAATATTTTTCATGGGATAGTCTATTTTTCTTTTTGTATGTTTGGAATACTAAAAATATGTTTTTGATCCAAGAAAACATTTTTCATCAAAAGGGAGAAAAGGATTTCCGTCACTTGTGGGCAGAAGTAATTCTTTTTATAACTATTTTAAACTTTAAGTTATAATATTTGCTCTAGATACTTAGATTTTATTATTAAACTTTTGTACTCAAGAATTTCATTGAAATATTTTTTGATATGTTAAGATATTATTAATTTTAATATGTAAATATTTTGGATTATGCTTCGTGCTTATCAACAAAAGACATGTAAATATTATTCCAGAAAATAATTTCTGTCGCACCATTTTAATTGAACATGACTTTCGACATACCAAACATGTTAAATTTAAAGATGGAGAAAAGGACAATGCAAGTACCTGACTGCTGCAAGGAGGCGATGAACAATAATGCTGATCAATAATGATAGGATTTCTAACATTATCCATGAAAATATCCTCAAAATTTATACTTGTGGCACTACCAGACTCAGATGGTGCCCAAGTCTTAATCCTGGCGCCATTTTGAGTAGCAATGAGAGTGCAATTTTTGACGTGTACGTCTGTGACGATTTCATTTTGTATTTTCCCTAAGCTTCCGATGCTTATTCCATGGCCAGGGCCACAAGTTATTCCTGAAATGTTGATGCTTTGGCTGCCATTTATCATAGATATACAATCGTCTCCGGTGCCAATGTTGGAATCCAAAACTTGAATGTTGGTGGAGACGCTCATGTGAATGCCGTCGGTGTTAGGGCTGTCGCCTGGGGCGGTTAGGTTAACATGACTAAATGTCACGTTATTGCACATAAAGACGCCAAAATGGAAACTCTTGCTATTGATTGAGTGTATGTCGTGCACCGCCGCATTTTTGATAGAATCTAATTTCAGTGTCTGGCTCAAGTTTTAAAAAATAAGGCATAGAAAGACAATATTAAGTTTTTCATAACTTTACATTATAATCACAACAAGAAGTATTCAGTAACCACGTAAATGGTGAAAGATATTTTGTATTGTCACTATTTTTTGAATCGCTATACTTCTATGATTGAGTAATATCGTAAATGCACTTTTACGGCAAAACTGAATTTAGTCAAATTAACGATATGATAAATATACAAATAAGTTCAAAATAAAAATATATCAGAATAAATTAGACAAGAATGACAAATAGCATAAAATTTATACAAAATTAAACTTACGATAGGAAGGGTTGGGCAGTTAGAATTCTTGGAAGTATCAAAATAAGGCCAAGCTGAAGCCCCTTGTCCATCTAAAGTTCCGCCTCCTTCAATCTCTAAGCCATTCACATATTGAAAGGAAATCCAAGTCGAATTGCAGAATAGCGAAGGATCTGTTGGAGCTTTAAGAACCCCTTGGATTTGGAAGGTCATGGATCCACTGCATGGTCCAATAAAATTTGCAGCATATACCATGTATTCCCCTGAAGGTATCAAGAATTTGGCTGTTCCACTCCATTGGCATGCATCCTTCCAAGTACTCAAGAATGCCTTCCAAAATAAACCAATAAATAAAAGACAGGGACTTAATTAGATAATTTAGACAATGAATTTTCACATATACAATGACAATTATATGTAGTCATGTTGGCAAAAAGGGTAATGTTAGACATGTAATAATGACTTTTGAATAGCAATATCTTCTTTTTCTTTTCTTATTTGTAGGACATGTATACCGATTTTCTTTTTTTATCCCTCCCAAAAGATTTTCCACATTGACTCGTACCCACAATCTCACGGTTTGAAGTGGAGGGTGCTTACTATTTAAGCAATCTTTTCTTGTCTTATACCTCATGTTTCAGCATGTAACACATACATTCCATATGATTTTAGATATGAAGTAAAACTCCTTTCTGTAAAATTTTGTGCAACAAAACACAATACTTAACTCTTCAAGTGGAAAATTCACCTCTTAATTAAGCTTTAATTCTATTTTTTTTTGTGTAATAAAATATAACCGCACATTCTATTGAAATAATGATCTAATCCTACTATTTGCGCACATACAAACATAAAACATTCATATGAAACATAAGCTGACATTACACATAAGGAAAAACTTGTCTATTTGGGAATTATAATATTTTTTTATGCCAAATATGAAAGGAAGTGTGCTAAGATATAGTTTTACTCGTGTGACGGTATGAGTTTGTCAATAATTTTCATCCGTCTAGAATTTGTGCAAGAATTAATACGATAGGCACATGTAAATTTAAAATGGCTGGTTCTCACCTTACTATTATCTGTCATTCCATCTGCTTTAGCACCATAGGATTGGACATTGAAGAGCTTATCCTCTGCACTACTGCACCTAAGAATAAGGCCTAATACAAAGGCTATTCCGAAACTAGATATCGAAGCCATTTATTTATTTGGTTTCTTTTTTACTTTCTTCGTCACTTGCCTTTATATACACCTCCAATTTCCCTCATGCTTTCAAATAATTATTCATTCATTAATTTATTACCTTAGTAGTCTTGCATTTAGAAGAATATGATAAGAAAATTTGGTTTCTATTACACCTAAGAGATTTCTTAAGATATAATGGATTAATAAGCAAGGAAAGTGAATAGATATTCTGAATGAATATCATGGTAAGTTCATTAAACCGCCAGCTAGACTTATGAGATGCATTTAGGTTATTCCTTTACAAGAAGCTGTTCTAGTAACCGGAACAGAATAGTTAAAGTCAAGTGAGAAGTGAAAGCTTTACATTATTTTTAAATCAACTCAATGCCAAGATTGATCCGAAGCAAATTATCACATCAACAATGCTGGAGAGACTTCCCTTTTAAAAAAAATAAAATAAAAAGAGTTATTATCTTTTCTTAATGAAATTACAAAATATATTTTCTTTTGTTCAAACGTGCTGCAGAACAATTTACAAAATGATTAATATTAATCAGTAATTTAAAAGGCATTTTTTGAGCGACCCTTGGAGCGAGGCGTACCAAATAATGCACTGAGGCGTAATGGCGGGGCGTGAGTATGGTGGGACATAAGCCCTAAAATTCGGGCGTTCGCCTAGGCGTAAGTCCCAATGTTTTGGGTGTTCATTTGGGGCATAAAGTCCAAAACCTTTTTCAAATTTGAGCCAGAATTCTTAATAGTTTTCTTTTTAAAAAGAAAAAAACAACTTAAACATCCAAAGTAACTTGCAAAATTTTCAAACTAAAAATCTCAAAAATCAAAGGGTTTTTCTTATTTATCCCAATTTCATAATCCTTACTCTTTGTTATTTACTATCGAGAAACCAATATACTTTAGATCTTTATCCGCAAGGTGCAAACTACAATGTAAAAAGGAGTTTTCTCTCCATGCTGGTTCCACCCTTGCATTTCCTTATTAATGCTTCATTTTCCTCAAAAATAAAAACTTTTGCATTCTTTAATTTATTATTTCAAGTTAGTTTTTGAATTTAGGATTTCTTTCTGTGTCGCTCTAGTTTATATATTATTTTGATGACACACGTGTAATACATCTTTATGTCTTTTTTTATAACGACACGGTCAGTTGTTTTGTGTATTTGAGCCCCGCTCCCCTACTTAATATTTTTTCGTATGTGTGTTTGTGATTGACTTCATTTGTTTTCCCTTTCTTCTTATTTTCTCAGCCATCTAACCTCCGTCAATGGAAACCATTCTTTTTTTCTCGCTCATTTTTTTTTTCTTCCTTATAATAGTAGTAACTGTTTTCTGCTTTTCTTAAGTGGATCTTCTTTGTGATTATAAACTATCAATTCTGATCAGTAGGGTAGGATTGTTATTGAGGTTGGTGAAGTTACAATTTTCCTTCACATATTTTAAAACTAGATTTTTGAGTTAGACATCCTTGGAGTTGGACGAGGGTTTTTTGGAGAGTGCTTTCTTCTTCTTCTCTGCTTTCTTTCTCTGATCGTCATCAGACCTGGCTTCTAACGTCTCTCTGATTCACCGGACCTCCGGCGACCACCGGACTAGGTAAGACTCCCACCCCAACCCACCACCACCTACCCCACCCCTGTCTTCTTTTTCTCTCTCTACTGCTTTCTTCTTTTTCCCCGTTACTCCCCTCCCCCCTTTTTGTCCTTTATGTTTTTTTTTGCTTTTCAGATCTGTCCCCCCTCCCCCTCTTTTGTATATTTTCCTTTTCTTCTTCTCCTTTCTTTCTCTTCCCTGTACCTCGTCTCTTCCACCCCCGTCCCTCTATTTTTTGGCGCACTGATCTAGCCTAGCGGCGATGGCGGCTGAGACAATTTTTCGGCGAGCCTTGGGCAAAGCGGGCGGGAACTTCCAACATAGCTGTTGTGGACAACACCTTTCTCGGCACTCGTGGTGACTTCAGGTTATATTGTTCTTGCTTTGAATTTACTATTTTGCTCGCGGGAGTTGGTACCTCCCGTTTTCCAGTTTTTCTTTGTTGTGTGAGTTATATTGCTGGCATCTTACCTCGTACTACTTTATTTACTGTATTAGTGTGCCTGTTGTTGCAACTTGTATTCTTCTCGTTTGGTCTGTTGCCTTGTGTGTTAGTGATTCCCCTTACTCTGCCGTACGTATAGTGGTTGTGGTCTG